>WBNM01011781.1:77798-92060 GCA_013399055.1 Ramphastos sulfuratus | reverse complement strand
TTGCACTTGGCCTTGTTGAATCCATGCTGATAAGTTGCCAAACTCTTATTAAACTTTTCAGAAAAGTTTGTGACTGTTTGGCTGTTAGAGGAAAAGATTCTTGTAAATATTCTGAGTGTTGGGCAAGTTCAGTGCAACTTGAAAACATTCTGATTCTGTGCAAGGTTGGACAGCTTAGTGGTGCTTGAACAGGGTTACTCAGTAGAGCTTTTATGGATTTCTAAACCTTCTAAAAATAACTGCAGTTGTTTTGTGTCTTTGTTTTCAGTTTCACAGCTCGCATTACGGAATTAATGCAGGTTCTGAAGGACTTGAACAGTGGCAAATACCAGCGCACGATGATATCACAAGAAAAAGGTAGGCGTGCCATCATGTGCAGTGTCTGCCCCTCTCTCTGCTCTTCCAGTCTCTAATAGTTTGCTCTTTGTTTCAGATGCAGATAAAAAGCAAGTTTTGCCTTTGATACCTGGATCTGGAGAAATTATCAACACCGATAACCTTATCAAGTACGTTTGCAGCGCTCTCAGCAGGCTGGCTTTCAAGGCTCCTCCTCCACCTCTAATAGAAGCATCAATCCCCATGATTACAATACACAGTTCCTGTTGTACTACAGGTTATTTACAGCTAGTGCCACTTCACTCCCACACAACATTTCTGCTCTATAAGTCAGTCATTGTCCTTTCATGTTAAGAGAACTCATAATAAGCTGTCTGCACTTAGCCTCTGTAATAACATTTCCTGACGTCCGCTGGGACATGGTTTCACAGACCTTTTTGTTAACATTTTATCAAATTTCCTCTTAGAAGTATGTTGGTGATAGATTTTATTCTGTGATGCAATTCAGCTGTGAAAAACAGGGACAAGTCTGTATTCAGTTTCTCACAGAATCACAGAAATCACAGAATTAACCAGATTGGAAAAGACCTCTACAATCATCGAGTCCAACCTATCACCTAACCCTTCTAATTAACTAACCCATGGCACCAAATGCCTCATGCAGCCTCCTTTTAAACACCTCCAGGACTGGTGACTCCACCACCCCCCCGGGCAGCCCATTCCAATGCCAATCACTCTTTCTGTGAAGAATTTCTTCCTAATGTCCAGCTTAAACCTCCCCTGGCACAGTTTCAGAGTGTCCACTTGTTCTGTCACTAGGCGCCTGGGAGAAGAGCCCAACTCCACCTGGCTACAACCTCCTTTCAGGTAGTTGTAGACAGCAACGAGGTCTGCCCTGAGCCTCAAAATACTTGTTTCTGTATGCTTGGACAGTTCCTTGGATGTACTCAGGTGGCAATCAGTTCCTCAGTTCTTTGCAGTCTTGAGGACATAGTAGTACTATCTAAAGGCATAAAGTCCACAGGGATTGAATAGCCTCGNTTTTCATCGCCCCAGACCCCCAGGGCCTGTTCTTCAGGGCTGCTCTCAGCCATTGATGTAGAAAGCAGACAGTGGAGGGGAAAGGTGGGAGGAGTAAGAGGAAAAAGAGAAAGGAGCTGATAACAGCCAATTGCATTGTTATTTTTTCAAATAATAAAGTGCGCAGAGAACATGTTCATTGTGTATCCTAGAACTGACAGAGCACACTTCCAGTGACAGATTTAAAATGAAGTGTGTTCTGAAATATAGGTTAATAGCCACAAGATAGAATCATAGAATCGTAGAATGGTGAGGTTGGAAGGGACCTCAAAGCTCATCTAGTTCCAACCCCCTGCCATAGGCAGGGACACCTCTCACTAGTACAGGTCACTCAAGGCCTCTAAAGGTTTAGAAGGATTCAGAAAACAAATAAGGATTTAAAAAAAGGGATCTGTAGGTGTTCATTAAGGGCCAAGGTACCACTTTTGGTTCAAAAACCCCTTTAACTGTTAGTGGCTGGACATGGGAAGAGTGTACTGAATGAAGTGCTGCTGGAGCCTTGCCCTGCCCCTAAAATCCCTGAGCCAGCATGCAGTGCTGGCCTCTTGCAGGCAAATACTCTCTGCAAAGTGAGCTAAGTGATTTTAACCTTGCAATACAAACAGGTTCGACCACGTTCCGCTGGTGACACCTAATGGAGATGTTTTGATTCAGGACCTTAACTTCGAGGTAAGCTGGGTTGCTGCTTCTTCATATCACAGAAAACACTACTGATAGAAAACTCTGCAATGAAGGGGATGGTTTGAGAGGTGATCTGATTTACCACAAAGTAGCAAAGGAAAACAGGGAGATAATAGAATCATGGTAAGGTTGGAAGGGACCTCAAAGATCATCCAGTTTCAACCTCCTGCCATCGGCAGGGACACCTCCCACTAGTACAGGTCAAGGACTCATCCAGCCTGGCCTTGAACACCTCCAGGGAGGTTGTGGAGCACAGAATCACCCAACATGATCAAAGATCACATTGGGTGATTCTGTGCTTCACAACCTCCCTGAGCAGTCTGTGCCAGTGTCTCACCACCCTCCCTGCAAACAACTTCCTCCTAACATCCAGTTTCGATCTCCCCTCTGCCAGTTTAAACCTATAATGATGCTTATATGGTGTGCTTAAATCTGAGCAAAATGAAGTTAACAGCATCACAGTTAGGTGAAGAGAAGTTGCCATCTGTGCAAATGGTGAGTATAGCCTGCAGTGGTGTCTAGCATCAGTTGTTTAGACTGGATATTATGAAGAAATTCTTTACAGTGAGGGTGGTGAGACACTGGAACCAGGTTGCCCAGGGAGGTCATGAATCCCCCCCCTCCTTGGAGTTGGATGAGGCCTTGAACAACCTGCTCTGGTGGAAGGGGTCCCTGCCCGTGGTGGGAGGATGGAACTGCATGATCTTTTAAGATCCCTTTCACAGATTAAACAATTCTGTGAATCTTAAGGTCAGTGTGGGAAAAAAAAAAAAAAAAAGGCAAAAAGAAAAAAAAAAAGTAAGGTCTTTGCCAAGAGATGTTGTTATTGTAACCAGCACGTTTGTTTCCAACTGCAGTTTGTGCTAAACTCGTTTGGAAAAATAATGTTAGTGTTGTTGGAAAGTATTCGTTGTAATGTCAGAAAGTACTGGGTGCAAGTCTGTGAGGACATCATGGTTTGTAGAAGCTTCCAGCAATGCTTTCTCCCTACCCTTTTCATGTTTTGGCTTTGCATTTCTAGGTTCGCTCTGGTGCGAATGTTCTGATTTGTGGGCCAAATGGCTGTGGCAAGAGCTCACTTTTCCGTGTTCTTGGTGAGGTAAAGCAGCTTTTCTAATTAAGGGGTGGAGAATGCAAAGTGCTGTTGGAACTGGACTCTTAGTCACATTTCAATCGTCTCTTGTTGCAGTTGTGGCCTTTGTTTGGTGGGTGTTTAACAAAACCTGTAAGAGGAAAGTTGTTCTACGTTCCTCAGGTGAGGCCGAGTACTTGGAATTGACAGTGGTATTCTCTTTCTTTCTGTTTGAGCTATGTTTAAGAACATTTAACATACTTTTTTGGTTTTAATTCTATTTCAGAGACCATATATGACTCTTGGAACGCTCAGAGATCAAGTTATATATCCAGATACTTTAGAAGATCAGAGAAAGAAAGGTATTTCTGACCAGGTAATGACAATGAGCTCTGTAACTCTTTGTCTTGCTTAAAATGAGCAATGCTGCAGATTTAAAAATGCTGAGACTGCTATTGAAGGCTTTGCTTTTAGTGTTCCTCAGAGTTGATAGTACACTAGCATAGTAGCATAACCNGGATGATGAGACACTGGCACGGATTGCCCAGGGAGGTGGTGGAGATCACATTGGGTGCTTCTGTGCTCCACCACCTCCCTGGAGGTATTCAAGGCCAGGCTGGAGGAGTCCTTGAGTGACCTGTGCTAGTGGGAGGTGTCCCTGCCTGTGGCAGGGAGTTTGGAACTGGATGATCTTTGAGGTCCCTTCCAACCTTACCATTGTCTGATAACTATTGTCAGTCATTCTTTTGCTAAGCTCACTTCAGCTCTGTTTGACATTCCTGTTTCATTAAAAGGTCCTGAAGGAGTACTTGGATAACGTCCAACTGGGTCAGATCTTGGAACGAGAAGGAGGCTGGGACAGCGTTCAGGACTGGATGGATGTACTCAGCGGGGGAGAAAAGCAGAGAATGGCAGTATGTCTCAGAAGCATAAATACCTAACAAACACAAATGTCATCTGAATTGTAAGCTGATTTTGTCTACTAAATAGCAATACTTGGAAGAAAGTCCAAAAATGTGGAATACCTGAACACCGAGAAAGCAACCTAAAATAGTGTTTGTTGTACTCAAAACTTCATAGGAAGCATTGACATTTTGCCAGGCCTTCCACTGAGATTGTATAAACAAGCTCTAAAGTAACTGTTACTAGAGTAATCAATAATGAAAGCTAATACACTGCTCTCAGATCTTCAGGTTTCATGGGGGCTAACCAGAAAGAAGTTTCCATGCTGCAGTACATTTTTGGACGCTCATTCTTAGTTCACTTTCCAAGGCTGTGCATTATTGGTTGCAGTTCTGTATACACAGCAGCTCTCTGGTTTGCATTCTAGATGGCAAGGTTATTCTATCACAAGCCCCAGTTTGCAATTCTTGATGAGTGCACCAGTGCTGTCAGCGTGGACGTGGAAGGCTACATTTACAGCCACTGCCGAAAGGTAAGCTTGCTCTTGCTTAGGATCACATCTGTGTTAAACTTCCAACGATAGAGGGTGCACTCTGCCTCCTGCAGATAGCAGAACAGCTCGGAAGGGCATGCAGGGGCCCTTTGGCAGTCTTAGGATAACTTAGGTGTCCATGTGGCCTCTGCCCATCAGGGAGCTCTCACTAACTGCTCAGTAACCGGACTTTGCCAGGTAAGCCCTTAGAAGGTCTGATTGGAGACAGTTAGATCTTCACTTAAAAAGCTTCTTCATCTGAGGCAGCAGAATCAACAGGCTGGAAATCAGTGTTGCTAGTCTGGGAAAGAACAGGCTTGAAATGACAGTGTTGAGTAGCAGTACTCTCAGAATGGTAATGGAGCAAAGCTGTGCATCCACTGACATACTGAGCAGAGCCTTTGGTCAATTGACACCAGAGGAAGACTGTGAAAAACTGAACATTATTCCTTGAAATAGGTTTAACATCAGTGGCCTGAGCATTTTCTGATTGCTTTTCATAACCTCCTTACTCCCTTAGCTGGAATGTTCATTTGTACTTCTGTTTTGGAGTTGCTGCTGCCAAGTGGATAATGCGTGCTCCTGAAAAATGGAATCCCTGCTTCATCTGTCTCTGTAGATAGGAAAGAAAACATGAACTTGGTTTATCTTAAGAGCCATTTTGCCCTTTAATTGGTGCTGTCACTAAGGGCATAATTCACTGAGTTGCAAGGAAACAAAGGCAGTTTAGTCACTTTTAAATTCTCACTTTTGGTTTATAAATGCAAAAATAATAGCTTTTGCAGTTTTGTATTTAGCTGTTAAAGCAAACAATTTAATCACCACGTTTGTTGTTTTACCTGCTTCCTACCTTACCTCCTTTACCTGGTTCCTTTTATGTTTTGCCAAATCATTAGGAGCAAAAGAATGGTGGAATCAATTAAAAACAGTAAATCCATCCTGTTTTTATTTACTGCAAAATCTTGCATTTTGCCTACATCTCTATACTGTTAATAACAGAGTCTAGATGTTAATCTTTGTGAATCAAAGCTTTTCAGCTGCTGTCATGCTGGAAAAGAAAGCAGCTAACCTGTGAGGCAAAATCCCTTACTGCAGGCCTTCTGTTCCTGCAGGTTGGCATCACTCTCTTCACTGTCTCCCACAGAAAGTCACTCTGGAAGCATCATGACGTATGTAGCTGAAGCTTTTGCTAGGCATACCTGTAGGTGGTGGTGGGGGGAGTTGTCTTTTGACTTTCTATCAGAGGGACTTTCTAACTCAAGGTATTCTCACCCTAGTAGGTCATGTTCTGTTGTTTTTGTGGGGGTTTTGTGATGGGTTGGTTATTTTGTTAGCCTTTTGGTTTTAATGTCATAGCCTAGTTGCACTATTTAAAAGATGCTTCTAGCTGTGAAGGGAAAAGGAACCAAAAGTCCTTAAAAATGTATCTCAGAAATGTGAAAGGCTTGCTAGACATGTAAGTGGTTCTTTCATAGCCCCCCGCAAAAAATCCCTTTTGAGCCAGAATCTATTAAACAGGGATGCTGAAAGCAAAATCATAGAATCATAGAATGGTGAGGTTGGAAGGGACCTCAAAGAGCATCCAGTTCCAACCCCCTACCATAGACAGGGACACCTCCCACTAGTACAGGTCACTCGAGGCCTCCTCCAACCTGGCCTTGAACACCTCCAAGGAGGTTGTGGAGCACAGAATCACCCAGTGTGATCAAGATCACATTGGGTGGTTCTGTGCTCCACAACCTCCCTGGGCAACTGTGCCAGTGTCTCACCACCCTCGCTGCAAACAACTTCCTCCTAACATCCACTTTCAATCTCCCCTCTGCCAGTTCAAACCCATTGCCCCTCATCCTGTCATTATCAAATCTCCATTTAATGTAGCTGTACGTTAAAACCCCTTTCTCTCTAATAGATACATGCACTTCCTTTCTCCCAAGGGAAGATTTCATTGTTATTACTCTTTATGGAGAAAGATCCCATGTGTGGGGAAAAATACTGAATTACTATGCAGGGATGAATGCGTACCATAAATTTATTGTCACAAACCCCAAGATGGCAGTGGTAAGTGTGACTGCTATCACACTGATAATAAAATAAAACCAAAGCCAAGCTAGGTGGACAACCAGTTCAACTCTTTTCTAGAGGCAACTGAATTTAATAAAATATGAGATGGGAGAACTTATTCCCTGGCTAGCTGAGTTTCAGCATTAAAACTGCCTCAGAATGGAATTTATTTAGGCAGTGACCTGTACTAGTGGGAGGTGTCCCTGCCTATGGCAGAGGGTTGGAACTAGATGATCCTTGAGGTCCCTTCCAACCTTACCATTCTATGATTTAGAGACCTGGTGGTTTTCAGGCACTCAATAGCAGGTGTTCTTTTCTTTCAGTATTACTTGCATATGGATGGCAGAGGAAACTACGAGTTCAAGAAAATAACTGAAGACACAGTGGAGTTTGGGTCTTGAAGTCAGGAACAGCACTGCTACAGAGACTGCTGATGACAGGGAGTGCATAGAGTGGCAGACATACAGTAAAACTACTTGGCTTGTTTTCTAAACAAATTAACTAGTATAACTCAGAACAAGCTGTTGAGCATTTACTTTTATGTAGGATATTGCTAATTGTGTATATGTTGGTTTAATTATTGATACGTACTAAGAATGTCCTTATTCTTGTGGTTTAAAAACCTGCCTAAATTAAATTGGGCTTAAATCGGTGTAACCTGATTCATCCTGGGATGCAAACCATTTGAAATCAGCTGATTTGACTTTTGTAGACCTTCCTTCCCTTCAGTGAAAAGCCCTGTTAAAATTAGGGTTGCTACCTCTCTTGCTCCTGCAAAGCAGTCTTGGATTTTTTGCTCTGTTCTATGCATATTTCTGAGTTCTCTCACATGGTGCAGGACATTCTCCCATTTTCAGATCTGTGCCCTGTTCAGTGAAAGATCCTTTTCCTTGACTAAGCCTTCTGCTGTAGCCAATACACCCTTGCTGATAAAGGAGGGACCGGACCTAACAGATAACACTAACTCCTCCTGCTAAAAGAATTAAGCTTGTTCTTTGTGTTTTGGTTTCCCTTTAACATCCGTCAGTCCATGTGATTGTCTCTGCTACTCAGCAATCACATTATCTTCCCAGTCAGCAAGAGCTTCATCCACCCCCCCACACCCCAGCTGCCCTTTTTCTGTCAGAGAAATACTGTGGTACTGAAGAGTTGAGAAGAGGTTGAGGGAGGAAAGGACTGACCAAAAATAAAAGGGGAGGAGGAAAGAAAAAAGAAAAATATTGTATCAAACCATCCTGTGGGTGGTTTCAGCTCTGAGGAAATGAATGGCTCTGACAGCTAGAAACAGAAAATGTGGGTCAGATCATTCTTGACATCAGTAGAGGTTGGGACGAACTAGGAAACATCAACCTGTGAAGCAGCACACTGTCACTGCACACTGCAGTCCTGTGACGCAGCACTTGCTCGCTCCGGGGTGCTCCTTTCCTCCCTCTTCAAAAACCCAGACCTCCTCATGGCTTTAGCTGCCATTTAGCTGAAAGCAGAAATGGGATTTTCTGCTTGCTCTTCCAGGCTGTAAAGCCTGAGATGATGCTTTTTCCCTTTGCCTTTATTCTTTTATTCATCACAAGGTTTCTTGATTTCTGACAGAAATTATTTCCCACTGATTCTCACTCATCTCTAGTCCCTGCTGGTTTTCTTCTTCTGGCTGCCAAATCTTGAGGAAACCAAACTCTTGAGTTTACTGCAAATGTGTTTTTTTTTTTTTTTCTCCATACAAATGATTACTGTGACTGCTGTCTGACTTTGCCAAGCATCAATGCAGCAAGGTGATCTTTGTGATCAGAGAATAGGAAGGCAGAACTCAACTGACTCACTGCTTAGGCTCGGAAACACTAATTTACAATCCCTACAGTACAGTGAAGGTCTAGTAGCTTTTTAATGTTCCATTCAAGATACAATAGAGGAATGCACTACATGAAGGCATGCATAGGATATGCAGTAAATCTGTTCTTTGTGCATCTTTTATCAAGGGTTTAGACTAAAACCAATCCACCTGTTTTATGAAATGGGTGTGCACTTGGATGCGCTGCTCTCTGTTCATTGTCACCCACTTTGATTGCCATCAGCATTCACCTGGAAATTGCTACCTGTCAATCTTTTTCCTTCTATTCTGGCCCATACCTGTCACTTGTACTATTGTTTTGTAGTACTCAAAGGCAAGCAGCTCAGCTGTCTTGGTATGGAAGTCTTGTGACCATAGTACATTCCCAGTGTCATGCATCAATGAACATCAGAAAAAGCCTCTCTGAAGCATAGCACACTGAAGAGAACAAGGGACCTGAGTAGTACATTGTGCTTGGGCCACAGGAAGGCAAATGGGCACCTCATTTTACAAGATTTTTTTGCTGTTCAGTCAGATTCTCACATCAGCCCTGTGGTTGACAGGTAGCAGCATGCTCTGCGTGAGCTGGTAGTCCTCTTTTAAATGGTAACTGTGACCAGAGGCATGTCAAGGGAGTTCTTGTGGGTTTGGCTTGGATTTTTTGTTGTGTTTTTTTTTTTTTTTTAAGTTCTCAGCACAAATGCAACTTCATTGGAAGGGATGTTTTAGCAGTCTTTCAGAGAGGCAAGGAAAAAACAACCTCTAAAATGAGACAGTTGCTCTTACTCTTGTGACTAGGGCAGACTTTGCAGTGGAGTAGTGAACCTGAGACACATGAAAGTGTTTTTAACACTGACAAGCAAAGCCACATGCAGCACTTCTATAGCACCCCAGCAGCTGGTCCCAAGGTACTTTACAATTCAATTGGTTGATAACAGTTTTGCATAATCTCAGATTGATTTTGAAATCTAAAACCAAAACAAAATGCAAAACCCAGCTCCATCATCGAGGAGGAGCAGGCTTGCCTTTAGATGCCAGAAATTCATTGAAACTGAGGATGCTGGTAGCTCCTTAGGGCCAGGACTTAGAGCTTCTAAAAATACTGGAAGGAAAGAAAAATATTCTTCTGCACTTGATTGTAAGAGGAGCTTATAAAGAAGGTATAAAACAGCACAGCCATGTAGAAAGATCTTCTTAAAAGGCCTTAAAGTACTCTGAGATAGACTTGGCCTGATGATTGTCAGACAGCCTGATGAGAAACATCCAAGTCTCAGCTCTGCTGCAGAGTTGCACTGTGAAGCTGTATTTTAGCTCCTAGGTCTTTGTGATAGCACAGCTTGGAGGGTTGGAATTCTTAGTGAGACAGAGTACTGGTGGATGTTGTCAGTCTCAGGCTGTAGGTGCTTCAAAGATGGTACTGGTGACAGTCAGCTGGCTGCATTTCAGCAGTGGTGGGAAACATTCCTGTGTGTACATACTGTAAAGTGCTTTGGAGGGGGAAATGGCGCTATATAAATGTAAGACATTAAGTGCCTCTGAAATAATAAATCTAAAGAGAAAATAAACCTGCATGGTTCCTGGTTCTTGGTGATGCCATCAGGAAAAAAGAGCTGTGCTAGGAAGTATTAAACATGTCCTTCACATTTGGAGCAGTGTGAAGCCTGTTCCTTGGTCAACTCCAGGCTCTCAGCTACCCAATTCATTCCCAAGGCTTGGTTTGCGTGGCTCAGCACAAATGCACACCACCTGAATTCTTCCTGTAGAGGAAGTTACTGTGTGCAGTTCTGGAGCCCCCAGCACAGGAGAGACATGGAACTGTTGGAGTTGGTCCAGAGGAGGCCACGAAGATGCTGAGAGGGCTGCAGCAGCTCTGCTGTGAGGACAGACTGAGAGAGTTGGGGCTCTGCAGCCCGGAGAAGAGAAGGCTTCCAGGAGACCTTAGAGTAGCCTTCCAGTATCTGAAGGGGGCTCCAGGAAGGCTGGGGAGGGACTATTGAGAAGGTCTTGCAATGCCAGGACAAGGGGCACTGGGTTTGAAGTGGCAGAGGGGAGATTGAAACTGGATGTTAGGAGAAAGCTTTTTGCAGTGAGGGTGGTGAGACACTGGCACAGGTTGCCCAGGGAGGTCGTCTGTGCTCCACAACCTCCCCAGAGGTGTTCAAGGCCAGGTTGGAGGAGGCCTTGAGTAACCTGTACTAGTGGGAGGTGTCCCTGCCTATGGCAGAAGGTTGGGACTAGATGATCCTTGAGGTCCCTTCCAAGCTTACCATTCTATGATTCTAAGTTTCTTGGCTGGGTGCAGTGCAGCTGTCTTGGGAGGGGGTTGGGTGGTTGGGTTTTCCCTTCACATGTTTTGGTTCCAGGCTCTTGGTGGTGCTCTGGATCCAGTTGCGGTTTCATTAATGTCTTAAAGTTCAGGTGGAAGCCTAGAAGGGCTCTGCACATCACAGGCTCCTGCAATAGGTTTGTTTACATGTTCTGATGGAACCCCTCCTGTTGTGTACATTCAGACATAACCTGAAAATGGTTTAATCTTGAAACAGAAACATAGCCAAACTGGAAACAACACTGGGAGTTCTATTAGACCCTTAGGAAAATGTTATTGTGAAAGCTGCTCAGCCAGCTTTGAACTGCTGCATCATTTTTTACCCTTGTAAGCAAAAGCAGAACCAGAGGAGAAGCAGCCTGGAACTTCATGGACAGAAGCTGTCTTAAGGGAGTAATGTGCAAACCCATGAGAGATTGAAAGTTTAAATAGAAACACTGTGCCTAAACATCTGGTGAAAATCCTTGGGGACTGACTTTGGAAACTAAAGCTACTTTGCCAGTAATCCTGCAGTGAATGCAGCAGTGCAACAATAATCATCCAGCTGGCACTTCAAAATAGGAAAGAAGGGACCTTGGACACCACTTCTGTGGAATGCATCTTTCACAAGCCAGGCTTTAAAAAAATCATACTCCCTCTTGCACTAGTTAGGAACTCCACTTCTGGCGTTCCATAAAGATGCAGTACAAATGGTTTAGCAGCAAATCCTCTTGTGCCGTAGTGCCTGGTCCCATTGCCCGCTCTTTCTGTCCACAAAGCAACATCCTCCTCCCCCAAGTGTCCCTGAACCTGGAAAACAAGTGACACCAACGTGTGATGCCACAGCCTAACCCTAACCCACATCCACAAACTGTGCCAAACCCTAAACCTAATCCCAAACACTAAGCCCTAACAAACATCCATGCAGCATGCCACACCCTGACCACCAACCCTAAACCTAATCCCAAACATTAATCCCTAAACCCTAACAAACATCCATGCAGGATGCCACACCCAAACCTTAACCCAAACTCTAAACCCTAACCTTAACATCTGACCCTAAGCCTATCCCCCTAACCCTACTCTGACTCTTAACCCTAACCTCTAATCCTTAACGTTAACCCTAATCTTGAACCTTAGCCTAACCTCCATCCCTTAACATTAAACCTAACCCCACCCCTACCATCTAACCCTACCTACCCCTAACATCTAACCCTGACTCAAATAGTGACAGGTTTTACTGAAAGGAGTCACTCCTGAGGGAAACCTCCCTCTGAACTTCTCTCGTTCAGCTACAGTCAGAGGCAGGAGTTGCAGCAAAAGATGTTTCTTCTGGATCCTCTTGGGGGATTCTGTCATAGGCTGTATGGGCTACACGTGAGCCTGTACCTGAAGAAGAATTCCAGTAGTGGGAAAGGTGGAAGGAGGATATCTGTAGCACATGTGTCCTGGTGGTCACAGCCTGCTGCAGAGCACTGGAGAGCACAGGCTGGCCAGTAAGGGCAGACAGCTTGGTGTGACAGTTTGTTTTCCCTGGTGGAAGGGACATCCTGTGTGAAAGAGCATCTGCCATGGTGAGTAACACCACACCTGATGGCTGGGGAAAGACTTCCAGCTGGCCAGTTCCTGCTGCTGTCCTGTCTGGCAGCTGGTTCTGTTTCAGTTGTCCTGTCTGTCTCCAAGAGGAGCAGCAGGACTTCTCCCTCTCTCAGTGACACAGGCTGCAGTAAGTGTGCCATAAACACTGCTCAACCAGGAGGCTTCTCAGCTGATTCTTGGCTCCGCTGCTGTCGCAAGGCCTCATAGTATATTGGAAGGATCTGGAACTGTGTGGCAAACACAACCTGTAAGATAATCAGCATTGCAAAACTGAACTGGGAGGATAACTTATCACAGCTGTTTGTCTCTTACTTAATGCAGAAACTCTCTCCTGAGTTGCCACATAAGCGAGGACCCAGGTCAAGCTTCCCATCAGAGTCTTATCATCACATGCCTCTAGCAGCAGCTTCTCACATAGCTGAGCCTGCTAGAACTAGATGAGGTAAGCTCCTTGTCTCCATAGCTGTCATACCTGTATTATCTTGTAGAGTTCCTTTCAAGTAATGACAGTCACTTCATTATCTGTGATGCTGTTCGGACTAGCAGAAAGGCAGCAAACCAGCATCAGCCTTTATTCACTCACATGAAGAAGAAGGTGGCTTTAAGCAGACCAGTATCAGCCTTTATTCACTCACGTGAAGAAGAAGGTGGCTTTAAGCAGACCAACATCTGCCTTTATTCACTCACATGAAGAAGGTGGCTTTAAAGCAGGAGGATGGCAGTGGCATGCAATGTTACTTAGTCGGTTGAACACAGAGGGAGCACAAGCACCGTGTTGGAACTGTGCAAATGTTTTTATCCACTTGAATAGCTGGAGACCCTTTCCTGCGAGAGATGGCAAGAAGCAAAGCGGCACAGGGCAGTCAGGAGCATCAGCAGGAGTGGGCTCGCTAACAGAATGCTGCTCAGGAGGTGCGGCAGGGAAGGCAGCGCGTGGGAGAAGCCTTCCCTTGCTCTCATCGTGCCCTGAGCCGCTGGCGCGGCGCTCGCTCCGCACGCCGCGCTCATCGCTCCGCACGTCGCGCTCATCGCGCTGCACGCTGCGCTAGCTCCGCATGCGGCGTCAGCCGCCGTGTGTGTGTGTGCCGCAGGCAGGGTCCAGCCCTTCTGCCTAGTGATGCCTGCGTTCAACAGCTTCTCCTGTGCCCCTCGATACACAGAGAGTTAAATCTCTGCAGGAGGAGTTCGTGTGGGCTCAGTCCGCCCACACGAGGGACCAGGCTTGCCGAAGTCTGCAATAAAAAGCTTCTTTCGCAGCTGTCTCCACAAACAACGAAGGCACTTTGGAATCGGATCTCGGAACCCGGTTGCTCAGCATTGGTGGGTGACAACATCCTGCAGCTAGGGAACTGCGCTGCTCCGGCGCTCCACAACGCGCAGTAGTGGGCACTCTTACATTGAAGGCATTCATTTGCATTTCTATAGCTCTGCTTGCTGGCTTGCTTCATATTCTTGCTTTCTTTTTCTTTCTGTTTCTTTCTTTCCCTTTTCCCTTTCTTTTTCTTTCTTTTTCTTTCTCTTTTTCTTTCTTTTTCATTTCCTTTTTCTTTTTCTTTCTTTTTCTTTCGTTTTTTTTTCTTTATCTCTTTTTGTGCCTGTCTGTGTCTATGTCTGTGTCTGTCTCTGTGTCTCTCTGTCTCTGCCTCTGTCTTCCTCTCTCTGCCTCTCTCTCTGCCTGTCTGCCTCTCGGCCTCTCTCTCTGCCTCTCTCTCTGCCTGTCTGCCTCTCGGCCTCTCTCTCTGCCTCTCTCTCTGCCTGTCTGCCTCTCGGCCTCTCTCTCTGCCTCTCTCTCTGCCCCACTCTCGGCCTCTCGGCCCCCCTCTCTCGGCCCCCCTCTCTCGGCCCCCCTCTCTCGGCCCCTCTCTCTC
>WBNM01011781.1:63657-77694 GCA_013399055.1 Ramphastos sulfuratus | reverse complement strand
CTCTCTCTCTGCCTCTCTCTCTCTCTGCCTCTCTCTCTCTCTGCCTCTCTCTCTCTCTGCCTCTCTCTCTCTCTGCCTCTGTCTGCCTCTCTCTCTACCTCTCTAGGTCTTCATTCTTTTTCCTTTTCCTTCAATAAAAACAACCCACATAGTCAGAACAACCCAAACGTCTCATTCTCAGTGAAGCATGATCTCCATTCAAAAACCCCAAGGCTCTGGTTCCTTGTGAGAAGGGCTGTGGAAACATGAAAAATCTGCTAAGCCTTGCCAACCCAGCTAAGGAAAACTAAGCCAGGTCTTTGCAGGGGAAAAAGCAACAATTCACTGATTCCATACCCCACTGTGAGCTGAGAAATCAAAACTCTAACAGCACTGCAGTGAGTCTTAGCAGGCTACTTCAGATTTGGATTTCCAGATCTTAAATACTTGAAGTTCCTAAATAAAAAATAGTTTTAAAATTGCCTCTGAAACTCTGAGTTTTGAGGGGAGTCTCTGAGGCATGTTTGCTGCTGCCAGCCCAGGCCATTATTTGGGTATCTATGAGAAGTTAAGGAATAAGAGACAGTTGGACTCAATGATCTCCAAGGTCTTCTCCGACTCAAATGATTCTGTGGTTCTAAGACTGCGACATCATTCTATGTAGCTTACAACAGCCAGCTGCATGGCTGAGTTTAATAAATGCTGTGCTGAAGTTGTTTGCAGTGAGGGTGGTAAGACACTTGCACAGGTTGCCCAGAGACGTTGTGGCTGCTCCCCCCCTGGAGGTGTTCAAGGCCAGGTTGGATGAGGCCTTGAGTGACCTGTACTAGTGGGAGGTGTCCCTGCCTATGGCAGGGGGTTGGAACTGGATGATCTTTGAGGTCACTTCCAACTTTACCATTCTATGATTCCATGGTAATGGCTTCCCTTTGGCTGCAGGCCCCCACAGGAGGCAGAGGGTCTGGCCGGGTGGCTAGCCCGCCCCGGGGCTGGCAGGAGGAAAAGAGCAGGCAGCTGACTGCCTGTGAAACAGGGCTGTGGGCAATAAACTGACCCGAGGCTCACATCCTCCTGGGGGGAAGGGCCAGGCCTGGGCTGGGCTCAACTCAGCACACTGCTGGATGGAGCTTAGGAGGCAGGATGGAAACAGTGGGGACAGCTTTGGAATGTTTTTGAACGCACTCCCAGAAGCTGTTGTGTCCCTCCTCCGTGCAAGGCTCTTGCACCAGCAGGAAATGCAGACAGCATTTCTTTCACAGCATTCAGTGAACAGGTTGGGGGTTTGGAGAGGAATGGAAGTAGATTTCTCTCCTCTGTGAAAAAAAAGGAATTAAAGAACAATGAAAACTTCCTTGTTCACAGGAGCCTTAAAATCCAAGCAAAGAAGGTATCTATGGTGCACCAGGGGTGAAAAACATAAATTACAATCCAGTAAAAATTGGTAGATTGGGATATTAATTTTATGTTACCTCTCATAAATTCAGTGGATGTATTAAGGCACATAAAAAGCTTTGAAATCTATAGCCACTTTGTGCCAATGCAAGATGCTTTATTTTGGGTTCTCTTATTTCTCGGTGCCTGTTCCCATTGGTAGCAGCAGCAGCAACTGCAGTTCTCATCTCTAGGGCAAACCCCATAATCATAGAATCATAGAATGGTAAGGTTGGAAGGGACCTCAAAGATCATCCAGTTCCAAATAGACAGGGACACCTCCCACTAGTGCAGGTCACTCAAGGCCTCATCCAACCTGGCCTTGAACACCTCCAGCGAGGTTGTGGAGCACAGAATCACCCAATGTGATCTTCGATCAAATCGAGTGATTCTGTCATCCACAACCTCCCTGGGCAACCTGTGCCAGTCTCTCACTACCCTCACTGCAAAGAACTTCCTCCTAACATGCAGTCTAAATCTCCCCTCTGCCAGTTCAAACCCATTGCCCCTTGTCCTGGCATTGCAAGACCTTCTCAATAGTCCCTCCCTAGCCCTCTTGTAGGCCTCTTCAGGTACTGGAAAGCTACTCTAAGGTCTCGTGGAAGCCTTCTCTTCTCTAGGCTGCAGAGCCCCAACTCTCTCAGCCTGTCCTTAGAGCAAAGCTGCTGCAGCCCTCTCAGCATCTTGGTGGCCCTCATCTGAACTCTCTCCAACAGTTCCATGTCCTTCCTGTGCTGGGGGCTCCAGAACTGCACACAGGACTGCAGCTGGGGTCTGAGGAGAGCAGAGTAATGCCCTCAGCATCAGTGCCACAGGCACGTGGGCACCACTGTGGATGTGCCAATGTGGTACCTCTAAGGAAATGCTTGTTGTGCTTTGCTGTGGGCTGAAACAACCCCTCACAAGGAGTGGTGACTGAAACACAGCCTGGGCCTTTCCAAACCTTTCATCAATTAGTGAAATGTGGCTTTTTGTGTTTTCCCCCTTAGGTAGCAGGTGCTCTGGTACACTGTTTCGCAGGGTCTCAGACTTCTGGCAGCTTCTCCACACTGCTGTCACAAGATAAATTTCCCAGGAGTACTTTTAATGTAGTCCTGGAATGAATTCTGTACTTCATTAAAAAAAAAAAAAAAAAAAGAAAATCTTCTTTTCCCAGTCACCTTTATTTCATTAGAAAAGTATAAATTACCATCATAAATACAGCTCTCACCAGTATAAAAATTAATTTGCATTTCTAAAATAAATATTAAAATAGTCAAAGCAGTAAGTACCTCTAAATCCCATCACCAAGGTAAACTGTTCATTTGCCCAGCATTTGATCAAAATGCAGTAAACACTGCTGCCCACTCAGTGCTTGCATGGAGTGAGTTACTATTAACTCAGAACCTGCCAAGTCTTTGCTCTTAGCTTTCTTGGAACCATCAGACTACTTAGCTCAGTATAACTCTAAGTGTAGTGTAATCTGGATATGCTTTCCAGATGGATAGCAGCTACCTACTTCAAGAGTGTTCTTTCTAGGTCACCAGCACAGTGGTTTCAGTTCATTTACCTTTTGTTGTCTCTAACCAAGTAGGAATGGCCCAAGTTAATTTTATCCAAGGCAAAACACATAGGCAAAGGGCACATCTTTTCAAAGTAGTGGTTTTGTCCCCTCACGAGTACCATCATCTTCTGGCTCAGAAAGGCTGTGCTTGCAGAACACCTGTACCTTGTCAAGTCAAAGTTATCTAGTTCAGAATCCAGTTGCAGGCAGGAGAGTAGAAGGCTCTTGGGAAGAGGGCATGAGCAGGGTTACGCTGTTGTAAGGTCAGCAGGATACTCTTCCAGCCTTTGGCCACCAGTAACACAGGGGTTTCCCGACACCTGGAATTTCCATCTGTGAACCCACATAAAGTTTGGGCTTCAAAATTCCTCTATCAAAGACGCTAAAGGATCCCACCCAGTTAGGTAATTTATGGGGTTTGTTGGTGGCTTTTGTTGTTTGGGTATCTTTCTGCTGTGGAGCTGGCACTGTTATCCACAGTAAGCTTCCCTCAGGCAGTGTTATTAAGAGGTTCCTTTTCTCTTGCAGCTTTTGCTTTCTTGCGTTTACACAGGATCACCGACAGGACAACAGCGAGAATGATGACTGCAATTGCTACCACTGCTATGATGATGAAGACTTCTGCTCTGTATTCTGTACAGGAGAGGAAAAAGAAATCACAATTGCATTATCACAACCCATAATGATGTTACAAATCCACAGTCTGCCAGAACTCACTCCACTGCCATGAAGAATGCGTTCTGTGGTTTACAGTACCACAGAAGTGGAGTGACCACTTTGGTGTCAAATGACTTTGTCTGAATGCGCATTTGCTGGGCTATGGTAAAAGTTGGTTCCCTCCAGTTTCTGATTGAGCTTGTGCAGTGCACACTGCCACCACGAGAGTGAGTTAAACCATTCCCCTTACCCCTGGCATTGCTTCTTTGAAAGGAAGCCCAAGCAGAAATTTATTCTAGATTAGAAGCTACAAAACACCCACAGAGATCTCTGTTCAAGTTATAACTGACCAGAATTTGGCTGTTGTGATAAACGAACCCAAATATAGATAAGAAAGTTCACTTGAGAGACTGAATTGGCCAGTTCTAGAAGGCTTTTCTACTCCGAGTGTGGATGTCCTTGTCTGCTGGTGAAGAAAGGCACTGCAGCAGTGGAGTGTTACTGAATACCCAGCGATGACTATAGCCTGGATAAGGAGCTTGTCAGATTTTTGTCATGCAGTGCACTGGTTGATTCACTGACCACCCTCCAGCCTATTTACTGGCGAGCATGTTTCTCTGACAACCTCTAGCCTTGTGATAGAACACTAAGCAAAGTCCTACTCTCACCACCTGCTTTTGAGAAAACAGCTGAAGCTCAGCTCAAAGTACGAGTCCAGGGAAATGCCTGTTAGGCAGGGCTCTGGCACTCCTGTTTCACAGCTAATCCTTCCAGCACTTACTATGGAACTTGCTATTGGAATCACCTGGCAAAAATCATCAGAACACACAAAAAAAAACAACCCCAAAATCCAATGCTGTAGGCTAGTGATGAGATCTGAAGCCTAAGTGGCAGCCATCAACTCAGACACTAAAACTAACGCACTAAGAGGCCTAGCTGCAAATTTTTTGTTGCAACTTGTGAGGTTCCTGGAGAAGGAGGTCAGAATGATGACTAGAGTTCAGGGCTAGCACTTTCCTTTCAGGAGCAGGAGGCAGTTATAAGCATTTTTGAGGCCAAGAAAGTTTTGCATTGAATTAAGCCGATAGAGTGCGAATGTTTGAGGTTTTAAACCAAAGTAAGAGGCCTAGCTCCCAATCTCTGGTTGCAACTTGTGAGGTTCCCAGAGAGGGTCAGAATGATGCCTAGAGTTCAGGGCTAGCACTTTCCTTTCAGGAGCAGGAGGCAGCTATAAGCATTTTTGAGGCCGAGATATTTTTGCATTGAATTAAGCTGATAGACTGTGAACGTTTGAGGTTGTAAAACTAACTAAAGCAGCCTCCAGGAGCCAAACATGGTGCACATGTTACGTGGGAGTTTCCACCTTCAGTCCCATCACTTAGCAAAGTTTATTTTAGAACCTGGGTGTCACAATTTAAAGAGGTATAAAACCCCACTGAGAACTGAAGTGTCCCTTTGTCAGCATGCTGAAGGCTGTAGGACAGACATAAGCAGGTACCTACCATCCAGGGTATTCCTTGGCACGCTGGTACAGAGCACCAGGCTCTCCTGGCCATCCCGGTTCTCTCGGCGGGAGGGAACGATGCCCTGGATGTAGAAGCAGTAGTTCTTTGTGCTGTCCACGCTCACCTCAAATGTGTGGCTTGAGGAGGTTTCAGCTTTCTGGGAAGGAAAACCAGAGAGATGTCAGCAGAGTGCTCTTTGCAGAAGCGTTGGCACTGGAAGGCAGCAGGCAAAGCGTGCTGCTATCCTGGAGCTGCGCAACACGGCAGAAGCAGAGCTGGACCTCACCTTGCCAGAACTTTGATCTTTCCAGTAATAGAGTTTGTATTCCAGGTCCTGCTGGAAAATATCCCGAACACTTAGGAAGCTTCCATTAGGGAATGTGTACGGTGTCAGTGGATCTCGGAACACGACGTTCAGGCTGGAACCTTTCTGTGTGTAATTCTGTATCTCTGGCTTTCCTACAACAGCTAAACAGCAATGTTAGAATGAAGATCTGCCATCATCCTTTCTACACAACATCCTCTACTCCCTCCCCCTACCCACTGCCCTCCTCAGATCTGTGTAAAGGTGACAGAGTAACAGGGTACACTCCTGCATTAGTAAGAAATATCTTTGTCTGCACAATGTTAATAAAGTGCTCTCCTCCCTGCAGTGAGAAATGAATGGTAACTGCAGTCTTACTCCCTGTGACAGGGACAGTTTTATGCCTGAACATCATCTTCTCAGATATGACTGTGGCTATTGTGAGAATGGACAGCAAGACCCTTTAGGCCCAGTCTAAGCCTTATGTCACAGAATCACAGAAGTCATCTGGTTTGAAGAGACTTTCGACCTCATCTAGCCCAACCTTCCACCCAGCACTGCAGGCTTAACACCAAACCATGGCCCTAAGCAGCAGCTCCACAGGCTGCTGGAACACCTCCAGGGATGGGGACTGCAGCACTGCCCTGGGCAGACCATTCCAATGGCTGAGAACCCTCTCTAGCAAGAAATATTTCCTAGCATCCAGCCTGAACCTGCCCTGGGGCAGCTTGGGACCATTTCCTCTGCTCCTGTCCCTCGGCACCAAGCAGCAGAGGCTGCTCCCTCCTCACTCCAACCTTCCTGCAGGCAGCTGCAGAGAGCAATGAGCTCTGCACTCAGCCTCCTCTGCTGCAGCCTGCACACCCCCAGTTCCCTCAGCCCCTCCTCACTCCCAGCTGCTCCAGGCCCTTCTCCAGCCTTGCTGCCCTGCTCTGGACAGGCTGCAACCTCTCAGTGTCCTTCCTGCAGTGAGGGCCCAGAGCTGAACACAGCACTCAAGCTGTGGCCTCCCCAGTGCTGAGCACAAGGGGATGGACACCTCCTGTCACTGCTGCCCATCCTGCTTCTAACCCAATCCAGGATGCCATTGGCTTGCTTGCCCACCTAGGAAGTTATCTTGAGAGGAAGTTTAAGATAAAATTTAATTGGCAATCCTACTTACTCTGATCGTAGGGTGTAAATTTGTCAGAGACTGCAAAGGGTGGTTCTTCAAAGCTGTCCATCCCGGCAGGTGTCACCGACAGTATGTGTGCTGTGTAGGTCTCCTTCACGTTCCTGACCGCATCAGTAACATCGCACTCCGTTTCTGTGGTCTGTATGCACTTCCTTCTGGTGTTAGATGTCTGCCTGAAAGGAGCAGGAAAGATGTGACTCTCCAGGCTGACCTTACAGCTTTAGGTAAGTTTTTCCCCCTGAACTGTACAGGTTTCCTTTATCCAGTGGAAGTTCTGGAGGTGCACTACACTGAAAAGGAGAACAAAAAAAACCCCAACCCCACTATCCTGTGCATCTGTATTTCACCCTTCAAAGTAGCATCAAATATGAACCATATTAACTATAGAAATATGCTACTGGATATATATATGAATTAAAAGTCAATCTTTTATATGACCTGAACAAAAAAACATAACTAGTTCTGATTTTGGACTACTCTGCAGCTGACCCCATCACAGGAAATTCCATCTGTGATCCTGCTTTGCAGGGGAGTTGGACTCGATTCTCTCTGGAGGTCCCTTCCAACCCCTAACATGCTGTGATTACTAAAAAAACCAGAAGATATGTAAGTCACTTTTAAAGTGTTATCCCTGTTGCCTTAAGAGACATCTGTTGTAGTAAGAAGCTCTGTTGACACCAATGCTAATTGTTGAATGTGACAACATCTCCTCACTCATGTCCCTTATGTTTGCATCTACACAGGTAGGTGTAAATGTCACTAAAAAACAGACAGTAGCAGAATTGCAATTAAAAAGTCTTGACAAACAGCTCGACCCATGCACTTTTGAGTTTTAAATGATAGAAAGCAGGTCCACTGGCTTGAGAAATCGTGGAGAAATAAGAAGAAAGCTGTCAGCTCTCCATTTTACCCCCTAATAAGAAGGAATGGCAACACAGATTAGACTACCACTTCAATTGCTTTCCCTGTTCTTTGCTGCTGAACTAGTGTGATCTCAGCTGAAAGAGCAAGAGTGCCAACTGTTTGGAAGCTAACAAATGAGTTTTCCTCCAAGCTTTAGTTAAGTCATCTGAGCTCCCTTCTATTTTTTTTAATGATATCACAGCTCAGTTACTAACAGTGTCCTAGAGATGCCTTAAAAAGGGACAAGAGATAGGATCTTTGTGATCAAATGCACACAGAAGAGAAAGCTAAGGCTGCAGCACCCTTCATCCATTAGAGCAACTTGTCTCTAAAGCAATGCCTGCATATCAGAACTCTACCTGAGTCTGCACTCAATCTGGGGTAAACAGACTTCATTTTTTTGCAAGCACAAATGGCTGAATTTTAATAGAATTCGTTCTGCTAGCTGTGGGCTGTGAAGTCTGTGAATTTTACATCAGGCCACTGCACTGTTGTGTCATCCACCAGTCATGACAGAGCTCTCATTCTGCAGACAGAAGAGACTACAGTCCCACATTTTCATTAACACATAGAACTGATGGTGCAGCTCCCCTTTGGGGCATGTTTAATAATGGGCTAGGAATTAATACAGGAGCTGAGAACAGCAAAGATTTATTACTGAACCTCATGGAAATGTTTGTGCAGTGCACTCCATATAAGGTAGATCCCTTTTATGCGCACAGTTTCATACCTTACATAAAACATGATGACAGAGGAAGTCTTGGAGAGGTAGATGAACAAAGGTAGTTTTATTATTACCTAGTGAGGCAAATTACTCACTTAACTGTGATTCACTGACTATATTTAATAGACTCATATTTATCAAACACCTCTCAAGACTAAAGATGAAAGACTCAGCCCAGACACCCTGAAAGAGACAGAAAGCTGAAGGTCTATCTCAAATGTGGTATGCCAGACCAAGTGTTAATTTCCTCAAAGTGTGCTGGCCTAGACCTCCAGAGTAAGTGGCCTGCACTGACCCTCAGAACTAAAACGCTGATCTAAAGCTTGACCAGAAGCAAAACCAGAAGCCTGACCCAGGTATTCTTACAGATGGATACAAAGAAGTGTTAATAGCTGAGCTCTCCATTCTCCTGAACCCTTGCCTGTAGACTCCCGTTGCCTCCAGCCTGTTTGTACCTGCTGCCGTTGCCACTCGTGGTGCTGCCTACTTACCCGTGTATTTCTACCGTGTAGAAGTAACCTGATGGTTTCGGTTGCCACTGCAGAATGGTTTTAAAATTGATTGAAGACCAAGTTATATCAACTGCTGTCGGTAGCTCTGGATTGCCTTTAAATACAGGAAAGAAAAGAGTGCCATTAGTCACATTGCATGCAATCGCCCGTTCCCCGCAGTCACGGCTTGGCTGAACAGAGCAGCCGCTGTTAAATGCTGCTTGGGAACGTTCTTTTGGGGGAAGGGTCTCTGTCCTGCCCTCTGGGCTCATACTCCTCTTGCTAAAGGAATGCGTCCTGGCAGACGTGAGAAATAAGAGAAGAAAATTTGTTTCCCTCTTGTAACTCTGGGTTGCTGAGCTGAATTATTTGTAGCCCTGTCTAACGCTTCCTTTCTGATCCAAGACCTCTGAAGAAGCTTTGAGATACTCGTGAGAACGTCCAAGGCGGTGTGGTACAGACTGGTCCTTGGCCACCGGAGGCATTTGTTCTGAAGGACTGGTGCTGGCTCGGATGCGCTCACCGGAGCGGGGACATTGCCGTGACCCGGCAGAGGCCCCCGCAGCTTCGGGAAACTGCCCAGAGGAAACGAGAGCGGAAAGCCCCGCACGAGCGCTGTGCCCGCTGGAAGTCGAGCGTTTCGCTGAGCCCTATCCTAGTCCTTTCCTAAGTGCCACCTTCTCTGCCCCTCCCCAGTGCCCACTCTCCCCAGTGCCCAAGCTTGGCACCGAGGACAATGGAAAGCGATCCCGCGGATGCCTCCTCGCTACCGTGCGGGAGCCGACCCGCAGAGCCTGCCCCTGCTCCCCGGCTCTGACGCAGATGTCTCCAGGAAGGATCCCACCTAGAAGCAGCCGACCCTTGGCGGCCCCCGAGCGCTCCGCTGTCCGGACGCCTCCGCGGGGTCGCTCTTGATCGGGATGGGGCGAGCGCCGCTTTCCCGCCGCGGCGGCAGCGGAGCCCTCCCTGGCGGCCCGGTGCTGCCCTTCCAAGGGGTCCGGCGCCTGTCACAGGGGCCGATCCCCGTCGCCAACCCAGTCCACCCCAGAAAGCCGACCTCCGGTGGGCCCTCCCGTCGCTACCCACCGGCGGCAGCCAGGCGCCAGAGCAGGGCGCTCAGCAGCAGGGCGCTCCGCGGCAGGGCACGTCCTCCGGCGGCCAAGGGCAGCATCCTCGGGGGAGCGATCCAGCGGTTTCCAGTCAAGCGGATCGCGGTGAGCTGCCGACGGGGCGGGAGCCGTGTCTTATATGTGTGGGAGGAGAGGCGGGGAGAGCGGCGAGGAGGGNGGGGGGGGGGGCGGCGGGGGTGGGTGGCCGGCCAGGACGGGGTCATAGGGAATGGGAGCGGGGCGAGCGGAAGCGCTGAGGCGGCTCCCGGTTGAGCAAGCGAAGGAGGGGAGCTTCGAGGAAAGCTCAGCGAGGGAAGGAGCGGCGGGACCCCGGACGCGCCGGCCCCAGAACAGCGTTCCCGGGCGCACGCCCACCGGGGTCAGACACCTGGACGTGCCCCCGGCCCTGTCTGCCCACTTCGCGGTGTCCCCTGCACTCCTTCCGCCCCTCGCACTCCTGCTTTTAGCCCTCGGACGGAACATCGGAGAAACCGAGCAAGGAACGAGGAGCTTCGCCCGCTGCACACCTTCGGCTGGCGGTCAGGGAGAGGGGGCGAGAGGCGCGGGCACCGCGACTGCTTTGCGCACCCTGAAGAAGTGGTATGGGGCTCAATAGCTTAGCTGCTGTGAATGCTACAGGGCCAAACGTATCTCACCTCACCACACAAGACTCGGGGCTCGCAGCCCTGGGGTTGGCACACGTGCCAGTGGGCAGCCTGGCGAGGTTCGCCCACCCTCCTAGACCGCGGGCAGGCTTCCAGTGCTCAGGGACTTGTACCTCACCTCTTCCGCACACCAGGGACCTACTGAACCTTCCCCTGCCTTGCATTCCAAAGGTTACGTCACTTTCACACAAAGCTGGGAATGCCATAGAACTGGGAATGCCAATTTCACACAGAATCTGCAATGCCAGTTTCTTGCAGAACTGGGAATGCTGCAGAACTGGGACTGCCAGTTTCACACAGAACTGGGAATGCCATAGAACTTGGAATGCCAGTTTCACACAGAACTGGGAATGCCACTTTCACACAGAACCTGGAATGCCACTTTGACACAGAACCTGGAATGCCACTTCCACACAGAACTGGGAATGCCATAGAACTGTGAACACCACTTCCACATGGAACTGGGAATGCCACTATCACACACAACCTGGAATACCACTTTCACACAGAACTGGGAATGCCACTTTCACAGAGAACTCTGGCAGGCTTTTGTGAATCCGAGCCTCCAGCCTTTGGGGGCAGGTTCTCCATCCTCCCTGCTGCAGTTAATGTTCCTTTTCCCAGCGCTGCCTTTCCCAGCACTCGAGGCAGCTTTAGGAGCCAGGGCTGTGCAGGGTGAGTTTGCACCGCATACAGAAGCTGCAGAGGGAGCTGGGTGTGCACTCAGCCTGTGATTTTCCTGCAGGGAAGGTGTGAGACAGGCTGTGTAGTAGAACTCATTATGTAATTTGGAAGCATAGGTGCAATTTACAGTGTTAAGAGGACTCTATTTTGATGCCGATTTGTACAGTGTTTTTAGAGATGAAAAACACAGCCAGGAGAAGCCAAACAAGGAAGTTTGCTATGTGCTTGTCCTTTGTTTTTGTGACTGAGGAGCATGCAACCAGTTCTGTTTCATGATGCAGAATAAACGCACAGGGACTGAACCCCAATACCCATTTCAATCAGGGTTTGCATTAGGATTCACAGGGTATATTCCCAGGTGCCTGAGGCTTTAAATACTCAACAGACCTTCATTAAAACCCAGCCATGTGCCTTCTAGTTCTCCTGTCTTGCTTTTGATCAGATTTCAGCTCTGTCTCTGTGCACCTGTCAGTATTGTGTCAGCCACACAGCTTGCATGCTTTTGGCTTTCTGTGCAGCACAGATCCTGTGTGACTAGATCTTCAAATTTGTGGCCTTGTAAGATCATAGTGATTTCCCAGGGGACTTGACAAAGATAAACAATACTCACTTGTTCACAGAAAAGAGGTGCTTAAGTAAAGCTTTCGTCACCCTTGGGCTCCAATTCCAGTTAATTTCATAGAATCATAGCATGGTTAGGTTGGAAGAGATCTCAAAGATCATCNTGCCCACACTGCTCTTGCTGCAGCCCAGCACACAGTTGCTGTCTGGGCTGCACTCACACTGCAGCCTCATCTTGAGCTTTTCATCACCCCAAACCCCCAGGGCCTGTTCCTCAGGGCTGCTCTCAGCCATTCCCCACCCAGCCTGCAGTTGTGCTTGGCATTGTGCCTACCCAGCTGCAGGACCTTGCACTTGGCCTTGTTGAATGTCATGAGGTTGGCCTGGGCACAGCTCTGCAGCCTGTCCAGGTCCCTCTGGATGGATCCCTGCCCTCTAGCAAGTTGACTGTGCCACACAGCTTGGTGTCATAATTTCCTTGTACTTCAGTCACAAAAGGTGGGAAATGGGTCATGGTGGGTTCCATTTTTTATGGAGCTCATCTCAGTGCTCCCTTCTCCTGCTCATCCTTCTCACTCCTTTCATGGTCTCCCATACCTGAGATCAGTGGATAGCCCTCCAGACCCTGTCCAGACTAAGGAGTTTGACCAGTGCTGCCTTTTCCCAGTTGTCAGTGAGCCACTCCAGTGCTGGCTGATGCTTGGCTTCTGGATGCTGCGCTCCAGATCGCACCACGAATGGAAGCCTGCAGGTTACAGAGCGAGGGGGAAGCAGAGCCTGAGCTAAAGGATGTGCATGCATCAAGCAGCCAAGCAGGGCTTGGGGAGCATCGTGTGGGGAGAGGAAATAGGGTAACTTTACCAAGCTGCCCATTCTGAGGGAAGGAAGCTGAAGGTACAGTCTGAAAGCTGGGGGGCAGTCAGCATGCCAAGGGAGCTGTGCAGATTGGGTTGGCAGGGGAAGGATGTGACAGCCTATTCTGAGGGAAGGAAGCTGAAGGTACAGTCTGAAAGCTGGGGGGCAGTCAGCATGCCAAGGGAGCTGTGCAGATTGGGTTGGCAGGGGAAGGATGTGACAGACAAGCCAGAAGCACTGAGATGAGGAACTGCTACTGCTGCTGGTTCTGCTCTTCCTTCTCCTCTTTCACCAAGTCTTGGAGCAGATTTGACTGAAGAATGAGAACTGCTCAGCACTGCCTGACTCCAGCCACCAGACAGGGTGAGAGTAGAGGAGCCCTGTGCTGCCTGGCATGGGCTGATGCCTCTGAGCTGGAAGTGCTCTCGGCAGCTGGTTGTGTAACTGGGACACTCTGATCACATTTCCTGACCACTTCAGTGCTATTTCACTGGCTCGTTTGAGACAGGCATTTTCCCTCTCATTTCAAACACGTGTTCCTACGTGCAGGCAAGCAGTGATGCTGACTTACAGCTCTGCCACTTTGTCTGGAAATGTAAAATCTGGCTCCCACAGTGGAATGCCAAAATGTAAGCATCAACTCTTTAGAGATGCTCTAACCAATTTAGTCATCTGCTGCTTGTTTTACAGTCAGCAGAGAAAAATTCCATTCCTAAGGTGAAATCCATATTTTCCTGGTACAGGCATCTAAAGCAAGTCATACTCCTCCCTTAAAGCATTGAAGTAAGTGAGGCATCTCTGTTGATGGGGGCCAGGCTCTCACTGTGGCTCTTTCAGAGTATGTGGGATGTGTGATTTAGGTTAGGAGATGACCTCTGCTGCTGTGTGACTGCTTCACTATGATAAACTTAGTCAAATCAAGGTCTATTTGTTTTTATCATATAGAATCACAGAATGGTTTAGGTTGGAAGGGACCTCAAAGCTCAGCCAGTTCCAACTCCCATGTGCCATAGGCAGGGACACCTCCCACTGGAACAGGTTGTTCAAGACCTCATCCAGCCTGGTCCTGAACACCTCCAGGGAGGTCGTGGAGCACAGAATCAACCAATGTGATTCTGTGCTCCACAACTTCCCTGGGCAACCTGTGCCAGTGTCTCACCACCCTCACTGCAAACAACTTCCTCCTAACATCCACTTTCAATCTCCCCTCTGCCAGTCTAAACCCATTACTCCTCCTCCTGTCACTACAAGACCTTGTCAATAGTCCCTCCCCAGCCCTCCTGTAGCCCCCTTCAGATCCTGGAAGGCCACTCCAAGGTCTCTTGGAAGCCTTCTCCAGGCTGCAGAGCCCCAACTCTCTCAGCCTGAGCCCCAACTCTCACTGCCTGATCTGCCAGATCTCTAACCTGGTTGTCTGGGAGAGAGCTGCAAATTCTATATTGTTTAGCAAAG
>WBNM01011781.1:41902-53500 GCA_013399055.1 Ramphastos sulfuratus | reverse complement strand
CTATTCTATGATTCTGTGTTCTCTTTTCCCCCAGTCAAACTCCTGGTCCCTCTTTGCAGTTTTGGAACCTTCAGTTCTTCTGTCATTAGCATGGGTGAGCAGTAAGTCAGATAAGACTTGCACAGAGCCAGTAATGCTTTTCAGCTGCATATACTTCTGGTACAGCTTAGGGTTGCATGGGGCTTCAGGTCAGCAACAGCCTCACAGTGTCCCAGCACCATTCTGACACCAGTTAACATCCCAAGGCTTTTGCCTCTTACAGTTTGTTTCCACTAAGGCTCTATTTTATTGCAGACAATTTTGGTGGGTCAGTGGTGCAGGATTAATGAAACCTCTTTGCTTTGTTGGGGCTTCTTGTTTGTTTGGTTTGGTTTTATTTCTGTTTAAAACTTTACAAACCATCAAGGCAGAACTTGATGGTCAGCCCTTGTCAAAGTCCCATTTTGCGTAGGTGTCCTGAGACTATTTGAAATATGGTGGCTACTTTGAATGAAAAACAGAATGAATGTGTGTTGAAAACGAGTTGGGACAGGGAGAGTGTGATGAACAATGCAGAATTTACCTGGGTTATAAGAGTAAGAGGATATGTACATGGTTTGTCTTTACACTCCTAGTACTGAGGTTAGGAACTTTCGATGGTTTGGGAGTTCCCTGCCCTCCCCCCCACTTTATACAATCCCCCAGACTAGATTCAGCCAGCTGGAAGTTAAGGACTGAAGCTTTATTTACAGCTCAGCACAATGTACAAGCAGAGACAGACACAATAGACAGGAATAGTTACAGACATAGAGAAGTTAAAGGTAATACAGAAACACAATTGCGCTCCCAGAAATCAGAGTTCCCAGGAGGGGATCCCAACCAACTTTCCATCTTCTTACCACCCCTCTGCCTTACCCCAGGGTCTGCCTTATGTGCAAAGTGAGTTTGGAGGATGGGCAAGGGGAGTTAGAAGCAGAATGGTTAGTTAGGTTAGCAGAGAGGAGAAGATACAGCAGCTCCCAGAGAGACTGAGACACTCTGAGTGTCTTATCTTTGTTTGTGTTCTTGTTCTTATCCATCTCAGCAAGCCTATGAGTGCAGCAGACATCACCCCTGTTTGCTTTTCACAGCCTATCAGCTAATTATTTTCATTAAAATATCCCAATTAGCCTCAAACCAGGACAGAGATTCAGTTTCGCCTCCATCTCCTTGTCAGTCAGTGATAATAGAGTGGGTCTTGCTTAGAACAGCCCTGCAGAGAGCTCACCTTAGTGCTTGCATGGGGAGACCAAAGACAGCATCCTCATCATGCAGGCTGGAGCTGAGTGCTAATCAACCTGACTACACACCTGTGTTCAGCCCACTTGTTTCTGCTGCAGTATTGACTTTATTTGTAAGGTAAGGCAGGGCAGGCCAGGAAGTAAATTTGCACAAACACAGCTGGACCTGTGAGGAATGTAGAAAATAAAGAGTGAGAGTGTGAT
The DNA here is from genome assembly GCA_013399055.1 of Ramphastos sulfuratus. NCBI lineage: Eukaryota > Metazoa > Chordata > Aves > Piciformes > Ramphastidae > Ramphastos > Ramphastos sulfuratus. The sequence goes on along the minus strand of WBNM01011781.1, from coordinate 52,037 downwards.
AAGAGTTGAGAAGTTTGGTCTGAGGCTTTCAGTGTCGGGATTCAAATGCAGTCCCTCAGGAAATACCTGAGTGGCATCCAGCTGGGACAGAACTTAGTCAGGTAAGAGATAAAAAGGTGGAACTGAAATGGATTGGTTCTCCAATCTGAGAAGGTGCAGCTTGCAACCTGCCCTTCATATAAAAGCTACCTCACTTCAGAAAGGGCGTGAGCACAGCTGTAAAAGGCTTCAGAGAGCTTGCAGGACACAGGGGAGGAGCAGCTCTTGCGGTTTGTGCTGCCCTGGCTAGCCTGCGAGCTTGGCCCTTTGACAGACGGATCTGCTCTAACAAGGGAGTCTTTCCGTTCAGGCCGGGAGGGATAAACTCTGTAAGACGATTTCCTTACTAACGGCATCTGGCCTTAGTTACTACTGTGAGATACGCTGTGGAAGCAGTCAGCTGCAAGGACCCTTCCTGTAGCACACACAAAGGCTGTAACACTTCACTGCCCGGTGATGAGAAGATGCAAAAGACCAAATTTCACTGACTCTTTGGCCTTGGAATGCAGTAAGAAAGTGAGGGTAGCAATAAAAAGTGAAGTGGAAAGGGGGATTTGGACATGATTTCTTGTGTCAAGTGGTGTTTCTGATACTGAGTGGGGGAGTTTAAGTGTGGCAGGTCTCATGCAGCTGCTGTCTACTGAGCATGGTGGGCACAGAGCACAGGAGACAAAATGAGGACTCAGCAGCTGCCCAAATTCCACCCAACCGCTGAACCTGTGACCCTGCAGCTCACACTAGATGATTTTATTTTAGAGACCAAATGTGGCAGAGAAAGAACTATTCAAGTATTTGCACTACAAAAGGCAAGGTTTTATTTCAAACTCCCTGCTGATACTGGAAGAGAGGAGGTTCACTCGGAGAGGTCAGTGTGCCTGTAGTGCTCCTCACATTTCCCCCTGCTTTAAAAATCTGAAGTTTTCAGAGCTTCTCTAAGTGTTTTTTGAGAATACATAAGCAAATACCTACAGCAATGTTGTGATTTCACAAATAAAAACCCTGCTGCTGCTACTGCTGCAGTGATGCACTAAGCCTCACACTATCTGGAGTCAGAGAAAAAGTTCCTGCATCTAGTGTAAATGGTTGAGAGAATCCTCTCTTGAACGTGTAAATTGCCTTGCGAAGGTGGTGATTACATTAAGAGCTGAGGAGTGTCCCAGCAAAGCTAAGGCCATCCTGAACGCCTTGCCTGGCAACTGCCCAGGGGGTCTGGTGAGCAGTGGATGGCAAAGACGGGGAGAGGCAGCTGGGAGCTGAACCCTGCAGACACACGGGAGACCCCCTGGACATCCATTTATGCATTGTTGATAGGAGCCAGGAGGAGCTACCGTGAATGAACGCAGGAACATGATAAAAGTCCTAGGCTGTGGCATCTTACTGGGGGGGAACATCACTGGGGACATCTGAGGCTGGAAGCAGCAGCCCAGGGACATCCCTTGCCCCCATCACCAAAGAAGGCCCTGTCTCCATTCTCTCTCTCCCTTTCTCTTCAATTTCTTTGTGTTCTCAGCTTCATTATCTCTCTTCCCAATAAACAGTCTTGACTTGATATTTGACCTCCCCTGTGACTTCAATCACAGGAACGTTTGAAAGAACCACATCTGCTTCCCAGCCTTTGGACGGAGACAACAGCACTGCTGTGTACGGAGATCCTGAGGCAATGCATTGCCTGTGAGCACCGAGAATGCCTCCTCTCTCTTAGCTTCCCAAGACCAAACTGAAAAGAGTAATTTACCTTCCTGGAATGGCCGTTACAGAAAACAGTGGTGGGGAGCTGCTGGGCACATCAGTGGAGACACGTCTCTGAAGAGAAGAGCTGGCAGGCTGGCGTGCGGCTTTCTGATGGTGGCACCGGCACCGTGAGGATGGTGAGGCACTGGCACAGGTTGCCCAGGGAGGTGGTGGAAGCCTCATCCCTGGAAGGTTTTAAGGTCAGGCTGGATGGAGCTCTGAGCAACCTGATCTAGAGTGAGGTGTCTCTCCTCATGGCAGGGGCTTGGAACTAGATGATCCTTGAAGTGCCTTCCAGCACTGACACAGTTCTGTGATTCTGTGATCATACCAATTTCCTCAGGACTGCGCCAGCATATGTTCAGTCAAACACCACTGCTCCACCAGCAGCATTCTGTCATAAAAAAGCAATAGATGCAAAAATACTTTGGAACTGGAGAAAGTCTCACAGTCCCAGAACATCACTGGGTTCAAAACTCAAGATCCAAATTAACATCACGGATGGCTCTTTCCCCATCTAATTCTAGTCCTGATCTTCCAATTGTGCTGGTTTGAAGCTAATTGGAATATTTTAATGGAGAAAATTATATTGTAGGCTGTGAAAAGGAAACAATGGTGATGTCTACTTCACTCATAGGCTTGCTGAGATGGATAAGAAAGGGACACAAAATAGATAGGGCACTCTCCCAGAGAGCCTTGGGCTGTCTAGCTTCTTACTTTTCTCCTCTCTGCCTAGTAACCTCACTAACCACTTTCCTTCTAATTCCCTTGGCCGATCCTCCAAACTCACCTTGCGTGTAAGGCAAACCTCAGGGTAAAGTATAGGGGTGGGGAGAAGGTGTAAGGGTGGTTGGGAGCCCCTCTTGGGGTCTTTGATTGCTGGGAGGGGAATTGTGTTTCTGTATTACCTTTAACTTGTCTATGTCTGTAACTATTCCTGTCTGTTGTGTCTATCTCTGCTTGTACATTGTGCTGAGCTGTAAATAGAGCTTCAGTCCTTAACTTCTAGCTGGCTGAGTCTAGTCTGGGGGATTTTACAGAGTGTGGGGGGGCAGGGAACTCCCAAACCATCACACCAATGAATTAAATTCTTATTCATTCCAGCATCTCCAGCAGTTACACAACTTAACCAGAGCTGAAAAGCTAATTGAATGGATTAAATCTTAAATTGCTTTGCAGTTGAGCAGTCCTTTGAAGCTCTTGCTAATGAGGCAAGAACCTTTAGCCTTGCTCTGCAGAGAAGATGTCCCACGTAAGCGTTTCAGCGTACGGCACATGTGGTGTATGCATGGTGTGCAATACGGGGTTGGCTCAGTGGAGAGCTTGGACTGAAGGCCGCATTGACATGACACAGATGCTGTGCAGAGCATTCATAGGATCATAGAATGGTAAGGTTGGAAGGGACCTCAAAGCTCAACCAGTTCCAACCCCCTGCCATAGGCAGGGACACCTCCCACTAGTACAGGTCACTCAAGGCCTCATCTAACCTGGCCTTGAACACCTCCAGGGAGGTTGTGGAGCACAGAATCACCCAATGTGATCAAAGGTCTCGTTGGCTGATTCTGTGCTCCGCAACCTCCCTGGGCAACCTGTGCCAGTGTCTCACCACCCTCACTGCAAACAACTTCCTCCTAACATCCACTTTCAATCTCCCCTCTGCCACTTCACACCCATTGCCCCTTGTCCTGGCATTGCAAGACCTTCTCAATAGTCCCTCCCCAGCCTTCCTGGAGCCCCCTTCAGATCCTGGAAGGCTACTCTAAGGTCTCCTGGCAGCCTTCTCTTCTGCAGGCTGCAGAGCCCCAACTTTCTTGTGTTCCTGTTCTGCTACCAATGCCATGTGAGCAGTGTCAGAACAGGCTGCTCTACAGGTTCCCCAGACCTGCCAGAGCAAGTGTTAGCCACTGTGAACACAAGCACAGGCTTTGGTGCTGCAGGAGCCCTTTGTTTCCCTTAGTGTCTCACCTGCTCTTAGTGGTGGCATGGGCCAGGTGAGGAAGCATGCAGCAGAGCTGGACCTGGCAGGTGGAGTAGACAGGAGGGGAGATGATATGGGGTGATAAAAGGGGAGGCTGCCCTGGCAAAGGGTCTGGCCTGGGGGAGAGGTCTGTACTGTGGTCTGGAGAGAAGGAGGAAACAGCAAGGTAGAGGTGAGACTCTGACAAGTCCGAGCACACCTCGAGGACTCAATTTCCTGCACCAAGACTGTTCAGACTTGACTGGCCTCTCACTGATCCAGTCTTGGAATTTTCTTTGCTGCCACTGCAAAGCTGAGTGTTGCCTTTCATCCTTGAGACCATGGAAAGCATTTTGCCCTGGTTTCTTCTGAAGGTTGGATTTTCCCAATATTCTAGAGCTTTTCAGGTTTTATTGTATCAGTGCTAGAAGTACATCAAGAAGCCAGGTCAGAGTTGGCTCTGATACCTCCAGTTGCTTGCTGGTTTTATGCTTGCTGCAAAGAACCCAGAAGTTTGAGCATTGTTAGCCACAAGGGCACGATGCTTGCACAAAGGAGATGGGTTCAGAAGAGATATTTTTGTCTGCAGATGTCAGAACCAGCACAGTGCTCATCCTGCAGAGAAGCTACAGCTCCAGAACGACTCCAGCCAGAGTAATTCGGTTCTGCCACAGCTCCACTTCCTCACATGTTTGGCCATAGGCATTTGTCTGGTACTTCAGGGGAACAGCTTTGACAACTAAACTGCCAGAAGACTGATCACACAGAAGAATAGTTTTCAACCAGCTTAGCTCCCAGTGTTGACTCACTACAGATCACATCATGGTAGCAGCAGCTTACGTCTCAAATGTGCTGCACCAGAGGCACAATTAATGCTATTGACAGCAAGGCAGATAATTGTAGTCCGTCCTTCCAACTCAGGAGCAGAAAGAGAAAGAACAAAGCAGTATGTTCTGCAGTATCTTCAGTCCCTTTCCTGGTTAGACACATTAATTGATTTGACTCCTAGAGCCAGAAAAAATGAGGTTCTTTTCCAATTGTTTCTCTACCCTTTGCTTAATCACTATCCAGTGTCATTTTTAAAACCAGGATGCAATCAGCTGAGAGCTTAGCCATTCTTTTAAGTGTAATAACAAGATCAGTGTGAGTGCAGCCCAGACAGCAATCGAGTCCTGGGTTGCAGCAAGAGCAGTGTGGGCAGCAGGGCAAGGGAGGGGATTGTGCCCCTTTGCTCTGCTCTCCTCAGACCCCACCTGCAGTCCTGTGTGCAGTTCTGGAGCCCCCAGCACAGAAAGGACATGGAAGTGTTGGAGTGGGTCCAGAGGAGGCCACCAAGATGCTGAGAGGGCTGCAGCAGCTCTGCTGTGAGGACAGGCTGAGAGAGTTGGGGCTCTGCAACTTGGAGAAGAGAAGGCTTCCAGGAGACCTTGGAGTGGCCTTCCAGGATCTGAAGGGGGCTGCAGGAAGGCTGGGGAGGGACTATTGAGAAGGTCTTGCAATGCCAGGACAAGGGGCAATGGGTTTGAAGTGGCAGAGGGGAGATTGAAAGTGGATGTTAGGAGGATGTTGTTTGCAGTGAGGGTGGTGAGACATCGGGTGATTCTGTGCTCCACAACCTCCCTGGAGGTGTTCAAGACCAGGTTGGACGAGGCCTTGAGTGACCTGTACTAGAGAGAGGTGTCCCTGCCTATGGCAGGGGGTTGAAACTGAATGATCTTTGAGGTCCCTTCCAACCTTACCATGCTATGATTCTATGTTTCTGTGATCAGTGTGGCCACATAAGTGCAGACTAGAAGAACATGCCCTCTTTAGCTCAATGACAAGCTAAGTCAATCTGTATACCTCTCAATGTCAACACCAATAAACAACTCCAGCTAGTCTAAAATACAGAGATGATGCTCTTAAGTCTGTGGAAGTACTCAGAAGCACTGTGGAATCTGTGGAAGCCAGCTAGTGCTTGGAAATTGAAGCTAGGCAATCTTCAGACCAGTAATAAAATACAGATTATTCACCAGTTACTGCAAAGCAGAACATTAGATGTAAATATTATGGTAGGCTTAATAATGCTTGAGATTATTCACAAACCCAAACTGCCTTTATAAGGCAGCCACTGTTACTCAGGTGCTTTTTAAAGCTGCATATTTAAAACCTCTAGGACTGGTCTGGGCTGTTTCCTCTGCAGAACGATAATGAGTAAAATGGATGGAATTCTGCCTCACTCCTTAGCCTAGCTGTAGGGAGCCTCAAATGGCAGAAAAAAAGTGTGGCGATGGGTTTCTGGATCCTCTTTCCATGTCTAACAAAACCTGCGCTGTTTGGGCAGCACTGCTGTGCACAAGCAGCAGGGCTTCCCAGCTCTGGGGACATCAGACCTCTGCAGAAGGACAGACTGCAAACAGACTGCAGGAGCAGCTGCTGTTGCTGAAAGGTCCAAGACAAATGCTGGAACCCTGGGAATGTTGGTTAGCAGTGCTCTGGTTCACCCAGCAGCACTCAGCACCAAAGGTAGTCCTGAGCTCGCCAGGCTCCAGAAGTTAGCTAATTAGAGTTCTAATGCCCTGCAACACCCCACCCATCTGCTGTGGAAGACACGGTGTGGTTTAGGCTGCATTAATGCCTCTTAATCCTCATAGTTTACTGTCACTTCTCTCTACATGGCAGTTATTTGTTCAGTCTTGGGCAGCCTGCATCCCTCCAGCTAAGGAGGGAGGGCAAGTTATGAAGAGTCTTTTCTTTTCCCCAGCCCAGAGAGACATGTGAAGACTTGGTTATACTTTGCTTACCTTCCTTCTCATTTCCCCCCTGCGTCTTGGAACATGTCCCAGGCAGTCTGTGCACTGTACCTCCCTGTAGGTGGGTACAGTTTGTTCTTTTTGGATAACTGCTTTTGTTGACCTCTAATGGGTTTATTTTACTCATACAGCTGAGCTCACATTAGTTTATTTTTCAAGGGATTATACAGTCCAGCTCCTATGCTGGTGACTGATATATGTATTGACATAGTAAATGTCATTCTTCTTGGCACGGTCAAGTTTCATGTCCTTGGGTAAATGAATTCTTTGTGAAACTCTTCAATGGTAGGGGTGGGATCTATTCCAAAATTAATATAGTTTATTAATTTTGATATTTAGCAATCTCACCACAGACCATAATTTTTGATAACAATAGATTCTTTGCATAGTCAAGGAAAGTATTACACAGAGGGAAATGAACAGGGAATCTGGAACACTAGCAATAATATAACAAACATTAACTGGTTAGGGAAGAGAATCTTGTGACCAATATGCTGCTTACTCTCGAGGGAGACTCAAGAGGCTCCTTTCTGCTAAGGCAAAGGCACAACAGAACTCAGTTATAGAGAGGCTTATGAATATTCACTCACAAAGTATTATCTCCAGATTTCCAGGGCTAACTACAGTTTCCAGACAGAAACCAAACACTTGAAGGGAGTTCTCCCAGTGTGTTGATAGCTATTGAGAGGCTTCTAGATCTTCCCAGGCTCTAACAGGGTGCTAGGAAAGAGGCAGACAATCTCTGACCTGATCCTTATTCCTCTTGGACTCCAGACTTGGCATGGAGGTATGATGGTTTGGGAGTTCCCTGCCCCCAACACTTTGTAAAATCCCCCAGACTAGACTCAGCCAGCTGGAAGTTAAGGACTGAAGCTCTATTTACAGCTCAGCACAATGTACAAGCAGAGATAGACACAACAGACAGGAATAGTTACAGACATAGACAAGATAAAGGTAATACAGAAACACAATTCCCCTCCAGAAATCAGAGACCCCAGGAGGGGCTCCCAACCACTCTTACACCTTCTTCCCACCCCTATAATTTACCCCAGGGTTTGCCTTACACACAAGGTGAGTTTGGAGGATCAGCCAGGGAGGTTAGAAGGAAAGTGGTTAGTGAGGTTACTTGGCAGAGAGGAGGAAGCCAGAAGCTGCTAGACGACCCCGAGACACTGTACCTTATCTTTGTTTTGTATTCTTATTCTTAAACATCTCAGCAAGCCTATGAGTGCAGTAGACATCACCATTGTTTTCCTTTCACAGCCTATAATATAACTTTCTTCATTAAAATATTCCAATTAGCCTCAAACCAGCACAGGAGGTTTGCAGAGGTGCAGGCAGGATCTCTTGCAGACATGCACTGCTTGCTTGTGCCCAGCCTGTCATCCGCCAGCACCCTCAAGTCCTTCTCCTAAGGGCTGCTTTCTGTCACCTCCTCCACCAGCCTGTGTTGGCAGTGAGGATTGTTCTGCCCCTCACTATCAGTTAAACCACAAGGGACTTGATTGTGCAATACTCCTTTTTTGGTAGCTAGCTAATATGGCAGCCTAATGTAAGCCCAGCTCACCAGGACAGCCTTGCCAAAGGGAATGGCAGGAGAGGCACAGGTGCCTGCTCTGTTAGCTGACAGTTCAAGTGTACAGGAAATCTGACTTTGCCTACCCTTCCTTGGCAGGAGTGAGCAGGGTGCCTGCTCTTTGCATGCTTAAGAAACACTTGATGACATCTGGTAGCGCACAGGTGCCAGACAGGATGATGCTTAGAAGAAGAGTCAGCTTCTCTAAAACCTTTATCAGTTTAATTAATTGGACAGATAAAGCCCTGTCACTGGAGCCCACTGCCAGTTCTTACTGCGAGTGTATCTGCTTCAACTCTCGCGTCACTTAACCTCCACAAGGCTTTTCCTCCTTGTACTTCGAGGAGACCTTAGAGTAGCCTTCCAATATCTGTAAGGTGTCTAAAGGTGCTCTGAGGACAGGCTGAAAGAGTTTGGGCTCTGCAACCTGCAGAAGTGAAGGCTGCTAGGAGACCTTAGAGTAGCCTTTCAGTATCTGAAAGGTGCCTACAGGAAGGCTGGGGAGGGACTATTGACAAGGTCTTGTAATGCCAGGACAAGGGGCAATGGGTTTGAAGTGGCAGAGGGGAGATTGAAAGTGGATGTTAGGAGGAAGTTGTTTGCAGTGAGGGTGGTGAGACACTGGCACAGGTTGCCCAGGGAGGCTGTGGCTGCTCCCTCCCTGGAGGTGTTCAAGACCAGGTTGGAGGAGGCGGGGAGTTACCTGTACGAGGGGGGGGTGTGCCTGCGTATGGCAGGGGGGTGGAGCTGGATGATCCTTGAGGTCCCTTCCAACCTTACTATTCTATGATTCTATGAGTCTATCTCCAGACTTTGGATTGTGTAACTTTTAATTTCTTGCAAATCACGCCAAAAACTCCCAGAATGATATTCTGAAGGCCAGATCAGGGCAATGCCTTGTAAGGCTTTTCCTACTGGCTTCACCATGTGTCACAGAGAACATCTGTGAGTGCAGAGTGCTTCCCACCGAGCAGCCTAGGACATGAGTCAAGCCGGTGGTGCCTGGGGAGGGGAGGTAGGCATTGCAGTGCACGTGGAAGCAACATGGATTTCAGAGAAAATACTCTCTGAACACTGAACTGTTTCTCTGTCACCACAGAGACCATCTCACTGGTGTAAATACATTATTTCATTTGAAGCAAAAAAAAAAAATCAAAAGAAAACTGAAATTTGTATTTAGATGCCAGCAACAGGCATTCAGATATTTTCTTGGTACCTTCTCAGGAAATACATTTTTTTTTTCATTCAAAACAGAAAGAATGACATGATTTGTGAATTTGCCTGAAAGTGAGGGCTTCACTTAAACAAGTTGAGATCCTCAGTTCTAGTGAGAACTGCTGGTTTAGGCAACCAGAAGTGCACTCTGCCACAGGGTCTTTTCCACTTTGACCTGGTGGTGAACCATTGGCTAAACTTTACAGCTCACAGGTGGACTCCCCAACTTCTCTTACTGCCTTTCCAGGCCCCAACACCCCTCCCCACATTGATGGGTTTGGAAACAAATAGGCTAATTTTAGCCCTGAAGATGCTTGTAGCTGAGAGGTTGGTTCAGCCATTACTTCGGGGCTACAGCATCCAGACCTCAATGAGTGATTCTCCAAATATGTGAGGAATTTGGGACTGGAATTTAGGTTTCAGCCCCCTTCAAAGTGACCATTCTTCAGGGAAGAGGGGGACTAATCACTTTGGGGTGAAAACAATCTTTGGGGATTGAAATCCTTTCAAGTTGACATCATTCTTTTCCCCATTCTGGACCTGAGTAAGACATTTGACTCTGTCCCACATGGCATCCTGGGCACCACACTGGAAAAAACATGGACTGGATGGGTGGAGCACTGCTGGGTAAGGAATTGGCTGGGTGGTGGCACACAGAGAGTGGTGATCAAGGGCGCAATGTCCACCTGCAGACCAGTGCCAAGTGGCTCCCTCAGGGGTCAGTGCTGGCACCAGTGCTGTTTGACATCTTTGTCAGTGCCATGGACAGAGGAATCAGTGCAGCCTCAGCAAGTGTGCAGATGGCACCAAGCTGTGTGGCACAGT
>WBNM01011781.1:0-41806 GCA_013399055.1 Ramphastos sulfuratus | reverse complement strand
CAGGACAAGGGGCAATGGGTTTGAAGTGGCAGAGGGGAGATTGAAAGTGGATGTTAGGAGGAAGTTGTTTGCAGTGAGGGTGGTGAGACACTGGCACAGGTTGCCCAGGGAGGTTGTGGAGCACAGAATCACCCAATGTGATCTTTGAATCACATTGAAACCTGAAGGTGTTCAAGGCCAGGTTGGACGAGGCCTTGAGTGACCTGTACTAGTGGGAGATGTCCCTGCCTATGGCAGGGGGTTGGAACTGGGTGATCTTTGTTTGAGGTCCTTTCCAACCTTACCATTCAATGACTGTAGGATTCAATCGTTTGTCAGAGGAGTTTTAGCTCATATCCCTCCACCTCCATGGTCTGTGGAGTTTCTTTGTGGCTTTCTGTTAAAGGTGGCATTGGTGACAGGCTGGGAATGGCTAAGCAAGCAGAGGGTTCAAAGAAGCTCCTTTCCACTCTTTTAGGAGCTGCTCCCAGCAGCAGTCTTGGGAAGCTGACATCATCCCCCAAGTGCTGGCTGCGGGGATCCTTTCTGGCATCCTTTTGGGATGAAGACGACATGCGGCAAGTCCCAGATGAAGACAGACTGCACAAGGGACTGAAATGTTGACCACTAATTGTAACCAGCTCCTTCCTACCTTCTCTTCCCACACCAACCACTAAAAATTTAACTTTATTTTTTTTTCCTCTCCCCTGTGGGAGCTCAGTGCAGCAATTCCAAGAGTTTTTAAAATGGATTAATCTTAATTTCTTTTAAGAAGTTATTGTATTGGTTCTGGTTTGATANAACCAAACCAAGATATAGAAAATATATATACACAATCAGATTGATGACAATGGATGGAGGTAGGTTCAGGAAGGGATGTGCACTATGTGATAGGAAATGGCCACCTGGCAAGACAGGAGCAGCAGGAACAAGGTGGTGCTGGCAGGCAGGCAGGGCAAAGGAGAGAGGAAGAGGAAGCTCCTCTGTTTATACAGGGGGTCCAGACAGGCAGTGGGAGTGAGCTAACCACTGCACCTGGGGTCAGTCTCAGACCCATCCTCTGGGAGGAGTCAAGAGGACCTGGGGTCAGGTTCAGAATGCAGACCACCCCCCCAGGAGGGTTAACCCTTTACAGTTATATACTTACATTTCAGAAAGTTTGGACACAGATAGTCTCAGCTGGCTGTGCTCAGGCTGTTGGCATTCCCAGGAGAGAGATTTCCCTGTGGAAGGGCCTGGAGAACGCTGTTGGTAAAAATAGACTAATACAAAATCAGAATGAGACTATTTATAGCTGTAGTGACTGAGCATATAGGCTGTGATTCTGACATGGCAGAGGAATGTGGTGGTGTGAGACCATCTGGTGCTCTAGGAAGGGGGCCAAAGGCAGCTCTCAGTGCACATCTGGAGGCCGTTGGATCATGCATATGGTTTCCAGAAGGAAGAGCTGCTCTTACAACCATCACACCCTGCTGCTGCTTTGAAGAAACTAACACTGTGGGAGTGGAATGCTGGCCACAAAGAATGCTTCCTCTGTCTGGCAGCACAGAGTTTGGGGATGGGGCTTAGTATGGTGAAAAAAATTAAAAGAGTTTATAACTGAGAGAATTTGTATGGGGTCTTGAAACGGAGCACAAACCTGTGCTAGAGGTGTGCAGGGAAAATCACTTTGTTCACACTGGAGACACAGGAGTCTTGCAGAACTTCATTGCAGTCACAGGAGAGCCCAGGGGCAGGTGTCTGTGGGGTCTGGGACACAGCAGCATTGCAGAACTTCATTGCAGTCACAGGAGAGCCCAGGGGCAGGTGTCTGTGGGGTCTGGGACACAGCAGCATTGCAGAACTTCATTGCAGTCACAGGAGAGCCCAGGGGCAGGTGTCTGTGGGGTCTGGGACACAGCAGCATTGCAGAACTTCATTGCAGTCACAGGAGAGCCCAGGGGCAGGTATCTGTGGGGTCTCTCTGGCTGCTGGCAGGCACAAGCTTCCCTTTTAGCCCAAATTCCTAGATGCAAAGTTTCCTTCTCCCTTTCCCCATTGCCTGAGGTACTCAGGGTTTAGTCTTCCCAATACACCTACTACATGTACCCCCTTGACATGCAACTCCCCTGCTTCAGACATCCTATGGACATCGACATTAGGTTCTTCACTTCTCTGGGTGGAGAAGTTACTATTCAGTAGCCTACTGAGCCTGCTCTGTGCTGGAAGTTCAGAAGTCAAGGCTGTGCTCAGTGCCTGTTATGGTCAGACAGCCCCCACTGACTTACAGCAAGACCCAGACAAAGCCCTCAGCAGAGGCCCTCTGTGATTTGCAAACACACAGACAAGGTGACCTGGCTCACCTGGCTCCACGACTCTTCATTTGTAAAGGCACTGCCCACCTTAATCCTGTCAAACTTATTCCTGCCATCATCTCTTCAGAGCCAACAGATGTCACAGCTCTTAATGTGTCTGTTAAAGATCAATAGAGTATCAACATTACATTACTTTGGCTTCACACCATTGGAGGAAGACATGGGATGTGATACTCCCATTTCTTTCCCTTCATCTTTACTAGGTGTTCATTGTTTTAGCTTTCCAGTGTGGGATCTGCTGGATCTTATTTTGAGGAGCTCAGTGGAACAGATTATGTAAGGAAAAGATTGTTCCTTCCGGTTGTGAATGGTTGGGGGCTCATTAAGAGGGGATAGGAATGTCACCAATCTTCTGTGTAACAGGTTCACTAGCTGTCACTAGACAGCTGTGATTTGGTTAAGCAAATCAATGGCAAAGAACACATCTGTTGTAAAGAGCTTCTGGTACCATTCAGTGCCTTGTCACTGAGCCTGGTCTGTGTCCAGCTCACTGGCTTCCAGAGCTTCTCATCCAGGGACCACCTGCAACATTATCTATGGCAGGGTTTGAGATTGCTAAACCAGTGAGAAAGGTCTTCATGGGTCTGGTTCTCAAGCATGAGCTTTCTCCTTCAGGTGTGGTTCTAAGGATGTACTCCTTGTAAGTACTTAATTGGAACAGGCAGCCTGTGGAAGGACATGGAAGTGTTGGAGCAGGTCCAGAGGAGGCCACCAAGATGCTGAGAGGGCTGCAGCAGCTCTGCTGTGAGGACAGGCCGAGAGAGTTGGGGCTCTGCAGCCTGGAGAGGAGAAGGCTTCCAGGAGACCTTGGAGTAGCCTTCCAGTATCTGAAGGGGGCTGCAGGAAGGCTGGGGAGGGACTACTGACAAGGTCTGGTAATGCCAGGACAAGGGGCAATGGGTTTGTAGTGGCAGAAGGGAGATTGAAAGTGGATGTTAGGAGGAAGTTGTTTGCAGTGAGGGTGGTGAGACACTGGCACAGGTTGCCCAGGGAGGTGTTCGAGGCCAGGTTGGATGAGGCCTTAGGTGACCTGTACTAGTGGGAGGTGTCCCTGCCTATGGCAGGTGGTTGGGTCTGGCTGATGTTTGAGGTCCCTTCCAGTCTTACCATTCTATGATTCTGTGATTCTATGAATGCTCTGAACAGCATTTGCGTCATGTCAATGTGGCCTTCAGTCCAAGCTGTCTATGATTCCAGCAACATTCCTGCCTTTCCTACAGTACAGCAGAGCAGATGGATGGGTTTGCACTTTAGCATCGATATTATTCTCTATGTTGAGGTGGGAGGCAGAAACAGGCAGAAAGAAGAGAGTGTGGTGCCTCTTCCTTCCTTTGAAGGGTGAAAAGGGCCTCCACTTTTGGTGATCCATGGGAAGACTACGGTGCTTTGTCTTAAGTCTTCTGGAGTCTTTAAGCAGCTCTTCTAGACAATCTTCACTCAACTTCCAGTCACCGGTGTGTGGATTTTGAGAACACAGATAAGTAATACTAACCTGTGTTTCTTTCCTCCTTGCGCATGAAATCATGACCTGGCAGTTTGCAAGGAATGCTCTGAGCANAGGGAAGGGAAGGGAAGGGAAGGGAAGGGAAGGGAAGGGAAGGGAAGGGAAGGGAAGGGAAGGGGAAGGAAGCTGCCTGTAGCCTGCTCTGGGCTTTATCCAGTAAGGTAGGGAACAATTCAAGGGGGTCCTTCTGTTGTTTCTGAATTGTAGATATATGTACATATATTTTGTACACATTCATTGCATTTTATACTTCTAGAGTCTTTAGCTTGCTTTTGTAAACATAGCTTTGTTTTGCTTCCAAACCTTCTGAGCTAGTCTGGGGGTAAATCCAACCCACCATGAAGCAAGAATAATGAAAATCTGATAATTAAAATGTACCTTTTACCTCTGGTGAAGAATCATAGAATCACAGAATCGTAAGGTTGGAAGGGACCTCAAGGATCATCTAGTTCCAACCCCCTGCCATAGGCAGGGACATCTCCCACTAGTACAGGTGTTGTACAAGAGGTGTTGTACAAGAGGTGTTGTACAAGAGGTGTTGTACAAGAGGTGTTGTACAAGAGGTGTTGTACAAGAGGTGTTGTACAAGAGGTGTTGTACAGGTGTTGTACGAGAAGTTGTACGCAGTGTTTGAATGAGCTGTGGAGAACTCTTTTTTTTCAGGAAGTTTATACTGACTCCATTATACACACATAGTACAGCAGTATTAAATGATGAAAGCCACTGAGTAGCAACTAAAGCCCCCCAGAGTAACAACGCAGTTCAGAAGCAGCCATCCGCAGTGCACAATCCAGTGTTTGCTTTGTGTCATGCCAAGTGCATCTATGCAGATCTCCTCTGCGCTGTGGTGAGCTCTGCTTTGCTGTTCCTAGCAGCTCCTGGTGGCTTTGTGACCATTGAAACCAATTGTTCTGGTTTGAGGCTAATTGGAATATTTTAATGGAGAAAATTATATTACAGTCTGTGAAAAGCAAACCCTGGTAATGTCTGCTGCACTCATAGGGTTGCTGAGGTGTATAAGAACAAGAACACAAACATAGATAAGACACAGGCTTGGAGAGTCTCCATCTCTTTAGCTTTTTTGTTTGTTTGTTTTCTTCTCTCTGCTGAGTAACCTAACTAACCACTCTACTTCTAACCTCCCTGGCCCGTCCTCCAAACTCACCTTGCACATAAGGCAGACCCTGGGGTAAGGCAGAGGGCTGGGAAGAAGGTGTAAGGGTGGTTGGGAGCCCCTCCTGGGGACTCTGATTTCTGGCAGGGGGATTGTGTTTCTGTATTCCCTTTAACTTGTCTATGTCTGTAACTATTCCTGTCTATTGTGTCTATCTCTGCTTGTACATTGTGCTGAGCTGTAAATAGAGCTTCAGCCCTTAACTTCCAGCTGGCTGAGTCTAGTCTGGAGGATTTTCATAGTGTGAGGGGGCAGGGAACTCCCAAACCATCACACCAACTGAAGTATGTCCTCTGCCGCTTAGTAGAGCAGGAGATTCCAGTGCAAATCTTAACTTACCTAACGAGGGCTTACATTAATTCTTGATGAAAGGCAGCTTGATGAAAGGCTTTGCCTCCTGTTTTGTCTGTGCCTGACTTGACATTTAGTCAGGTTGATGCAGAGACTCCTGGGCAGTCTGCACCTTCTGTAAGAGCCTGGCACATGCAGTGGTTGGCAGAGATCACCAAAGCATCACCTGCCAGGAAACCTGAGCACTTTCTAAAGTATTGTTGAGACTTTGTGTAGCATAAAGAGGAGATTCCAGACTTGCCAGGACCCAGAACATGCAGTGAGCTGCTCTGAGCCCTGGGCCTCAGACTGCTTGTGTCAGTTGTGGTTATGCAATGGCATGCCTTCTTGGAGCCTGCTCCTATTGCAGTAATCCAAGACACTGAATAAACACCAGCTCTGGATGCTGCCTTTGCCACCAAACACAGGAAAACCAATTGGCCTCCTGATCACACTCCCAAGAGAGCTGCAGTGTTTTGTCAGACTGCCTTCCATGCAGCTGTTCAAGTAGTGACCAGCTCCAAAGAACAGATTGTCTCTTTCTGGGTGCTTTCAAGCCCCTGTCCTGCCCCTCTGTTAGGGATCAACGTCCCCAGGAAACTCAGAATAAGGGAAACTAATCAACCATCTGCTGAGCAGGATGTACAAAACACAAGGTTCTCTGAGCAGGGACAATACCTATCTTGATTCTGGAGATTGCCAGCCAGTTGCAGAGGGTCTGTGGGAGCAGTCTGTTTCCCAAAGTATTTGTCTGAGCTTCTCTACTGCACTGCACTTCAAGGCTTTTTTTCTTTGGGCTACAGAGATCTCCCTGCTGTCTCTTTCAGCAGGATACTGGCTAATGATCAAGTGAGAGTCAGAAGGAGGATAGTATTTTTCCACTAAATGTTCCAAGACTTCTTCCAGGAGCCAGACCTACACACCCTAGCCTTAGGCACATCTGGCTGGGTAGCACAGTGGCTTAGTGCCGGTTAGCGTCGTCCTCCTCCTCCTGCGCACAGGCTGGAAATGTGCATTGCCACAGCAGCAGCCTGCACACAACCACCACTGCCTGCTGCACCTTCCCTGGTGCCTGAAGTAGAGGAGAGGCCACAGAAAGGGGCACTCTGTTCTGGTTACCTGACCACAGGAATAAACCAAGGAAGAGCCTCTTTGTATCACCTGTGTGCTTTTTGCCATTGCTAAGCTTTCAGTCGCTTGACAACACAGAGGATACCCAAGCCCAGTTGTGCCAAGAAAGGGCTCAATGTTTGGCTCTATCCCTTATGAGATGTATCCCTCTCCCAGCCCTCAGCTGGTATTTCAGTTCCATTTTCAAGTAATTTCTCATCAAGTGCATTGCCTTTTGTAGCTGAGATGCAGACTGCTGGTGGGACCAAAGTTCATCTCACTGATGCGGCAAAGTTGGTTGAGTTTGGTCTTCTCCATATCACCTTTGCAACATGCTTTGGTTTTCATCTTCCACAGCTACACAGGCCTCTGAACTCTCAGGCTAATGCTCAGAGCTGGATTTCTGGGCTCTTCTCTGTCAAAATCACCGCTAGAAAGTTTTCCTGCTTGGGCCAATGTTACCTGGGTTGGCTGCATAGAGAGGTCTGTGGTGCTTCCCATCCTGCCCCACGCCTCTCTCTGTGGCATTGCCCAGNCCTCCCTGGAGGTGTTCAAGGAGTTCCCTCATTTTCATGTGTCAAAAGAATACTTTGAGTTCTCATTGACATAATGATCACTATTGGCAGATGTTCCCCTAATTTTAATACAGAAATATCCAAACTATCCTTTCAAAGACAAAGAGGCCTTAGCACTTTGGCAGCTGTTTTAATTGGTTTCATTAATTCAGTTGTAACTTGTGCCAGTTTTCACCAGGGTGATTTTAACTGTGCAGCTGAGTACATGAGTAAGACCCCAAATAGAAAGACTCATGCAGACCTGTTGAACACAGTCCTTGTTTTCAGCAGTCAGTTCTCCTTTTTCCCAGGACATTTTACCTCCTCCTTCCACAGTGGTTTGGCCACGCTCTCTAATGGTATGACTCAGATGTTCTTCCTTTTCCACAGCCTCCTACTTTTACATTAATCTCTTCCAGATTGGCGGAGCAGAGAAATCGAAAGCGCTTGAGAACAGAGCAACGTGCTGAAAGATACCAACAGTGAAAACCTAAGGATGTGTTTTAATCTCTGGAAAAATAACTAGTTAGCCTGTGAGCTGCTAAGTGGGCAACTACCAAAAACTTAAGCACCAGGTTATTTTCCAATACCAGGGGATTTTCTTTCTGTGGAATATGACTTTTAATTTAAGGCAATCTCCAGTTGCCTTCCCGGCACAGAGTTTGAGCCCCAGATGAGACATGGACTTCTTTCTTTCTATTCCCAGCTCACTGAATTCCAGTCAAATAAAGAAAAAGGCAACTCTAATGACTCCCTTGCTTCAAACAGACAGACTGGAGTGGCCAGCAGTGAAGGCAGCTGACTGTGTTTCTATTTCCACTCTGGTAAAAGGAAAAACTCGGACAGAAAAATTATTATTATGGTGGAATATGTTTTCATGAGTATCTCCTTAAAACAGAGTTGAACAAAGTGATTGGATTCCTTCTTTTCTAGTAGGCACAGAGCCAGCACTGCAGCTTATTGTTTTCTCAGAATCACAGAATCATAGAATGGTAAGGTTGGAAGGGACCTCAAGGATCATCCAGTTCCAACCCCCTGCCATAGGCAGGGACACCTCCCACTAGTACAGGTCACTCAAGGCCTCATCCACCCTGGTCCTGAGCACCTTTGATCACGTTGGGTGATTCTGTGCTCCACAACCTCCCTGGGTAACCTGTGCCAGTGTCTCACCTGCACTAACCTCGCTTACCCACTGCCAGCTACCAACACTGTTGGTGTTAGTTGTGAGTATGTAGGCCCAGTCAAGATCAGGTGTGTGCTGATTTATTGCAGCTTGGTGCAGACAGAAGCCAGAGGAGTAATGCAGAGACAGAGCACCAGCAGAAATCAATTTAAGAGGTGAGGGATTTGGCTTCTTGTGGTGCACTGAAAATGCCTTACAAACAACACAGTGGGACAGGCACTCTTGGAAAGGAGGTCAAGGCTGCGCAGCTTCTTGCTGCCTTTGGAAGCTACTCAGTCATGAGAGTTTTACCTTTTTGTCACTCTTTTTGAAAAACAACCAAGTATTTACATCTAATGACTGCAGTCCCATGGCTGCAGAGGAGTAGGTTCCTATGACATGTGCAGAAGTAAAGCAATAGCATTGCACAGCAGGGCAGGACCTCCTCGAGCTCTTCATCCAGAAACTGAAAAGGCAATAGTTAACAGCAGAGAGCAGGAAAGACAAGCCCCACCAGCAGGCTGACCATGCTCATCTGCTCAAAAGAAATAAACCTCCTGGAAATGAACCAAGGTGAGGTTTTAAAGTCAAATGTGTGGCTGAAATAGCTCCAACCTCAAAGGAACTTTGCTCCTAATATCTGATTCCTGCGTACCCAGAACTCTACCAGAGGCCTCCCACTCCAGCAGCCTGTTCCAGGACCCTGCAGGAAGACATTAAATGCTGAAGGTCTCAATTTTCCAGAGGGTTTGGAACATTAAACACTGAAGTTCTCATTCTTCCAGAGGGTTTGGAACATTAAACACTGAAGTTCTCATTCTTTCAGGGGGTTTGGAACATTAAATGCTGACATTCTCATTCTTCCAGAGGGTTTGGGACATTAAACACTGAAGGTCTCATTCTTCCAGAGGGTTTGGAACATTAAATGCTGAAGTTCTCATTCTTCCAGAGGGTTTGGAACATTAAACACTGAAAGCCTCATTCTTCCAGAGGGTTTGGAATGTTAAATGCTGAAGTTCTCATTCTTCCAGAGGGTTTGGAATGTTAAATGCTGAAGTTCTCATTCTTCCAGAGGGTTTGGGACATTAAATGCTGAGGGTCACAATCTTCCAGAGGGTTTGGAACATTAAACACTGAAGTTCTCATTCTTCCAGGGGGTTTGGAACATTAAACACTGAAGTTCTCATTCTTCCAGGCGTTTAGAAGATTAAACACTGAAGGTCTCATTCGTCCAGGGGTTTGGAACATTAAACACTGAAGTTCTCATTCTTCCAGAGGGTTTGGAACATTAAATGCTGAAGTTCTCATTCTTCCAGATGGTTTGGAACTGATACATTTGGAAACAAAATCTACTGAAAATGTTGCAAAGGTTTTATCTAGACAGCTCTGTCCTCTCAGTTTATTTGGACCAAGGTATGAAGCAATTTTCTGACACTCTTTCTCCATACCTTTATGCTGCTAAATGACTGATGAGTCCCAGGACCAAGCAGGCTAAGAGCCTGACATCTTCCAGCTCTGTGGGGTGCCAGAGTAACCTGTATTTCTGATAAGGTGGAACAGTAAGTCATAGAACAATAGAGCAACCTGGCCGTTGTCTGACATTACTGCCAAGTATTATGGGATGCACAGTGACAGACTTGGTCTGAGCAGGCATAGGCCATGCCCATATTTAGCTTCTCCACACCACTAAGAGGTCTGCATGCCAAGGTGGAAGGCACAGAAGTGCTCTCTTCCTGAGGCCAGCAAATTCACCCTGAGCCCAAGTGCACAGTCTGGGTGCACAACGTGCTTTAAACACAGCTTATGTTTACAGTGCTGTGCAAGCAGAGCTCTGTAGGGTGGGTGAATGTTTATGCTGATAAACTTCTGACTCACTTCAAGAGAAGTCAACACAATTCCCAGCAACGAACCCCATGCAAAAAGCCCATGCAGAGTGATGCCCTCAAAGCCAAGCAGACTAAGCTTCTCAGAATAACCTCCTGAGTCAAGAGCTCTCTGAGTCTATGACATAGGTGTTAGCAGGAACATGCCAGATGATTCCAGATGTCACAATGCTGCAGAGACACCCTGTAAACAGTCAGATTCCAGAATGTCTGCTGTGCAGACAGCCTCAAACACTACCTGCAGTAATGCTCAGAGCAAAAGGAATAGATGCTCTGAGCATTTATGTGTTCCTCAAGGCCTGAGCAGGCAAATAGCACACATCTTATGCTCTCACTGCTGAACTGTAGAGCTCGACAATGTAGCAGCTTACTGTGCAAACTGCTTCTCTGTGTTTGTACTGTTGCTGGCCAAACCCAGTGCATGGTAGTTGCTCTTCCATTTAGTGTTCTGTATCTCATCCTTTGCATACTACAGGCACTGGATGGCTATGCATTCTACTGTCTGCTAATCACAAATATTCTCCGTATGCTAAACTTCAAACTCTGCATGTATGTGATCAGACCCAGGTTTGGATCAAGTTCCCAAAGGTGAAAGTCTTGTTCTTGTACCATCTGAACTGGTTGTGGGAATTAAGGAGGCAGGAATTATCAAATCTGTAGTTATTTTATTTCCCAAAGCCCCGCCCACAACTCTATACAAATTAGTTAGGTTGGGTTCAAATTCGTTGGGGAAGATCTTCACAAGGATGCTTATAGGGAATTGAGTAATGCAGGAAAATCAGACAATTGGAAAAGGTTTGCCCCAAAACAGCTTTGCCTCACTTACATCTAAAGGCAACCTGGAGCCCTAGGGCAGGTCTGTGCTACTCAAGGCAGTGCAGTGGGAATCTGGAGCTGGTCCCTTGGCTGCTTTGCGGCAGTGTCTGGAGCTGCAAATTGTTATCCAGCAGTGGATCAACGGCACAGGATCCAATGAGAGCAAACCTGCCAGAGCCCAAAGTGACTGCAGACACTGCTGCCATGGGCACAGAGCGTGGGGCAGCACAGGGTCAAGGCAGGCTGCTGGGCAGTGTGCCCACCAATGGCGGCGGTTTGCGGCAGAGGCAGCTCCCTGCAGCAGGCAGGCAGGATGCGGCAGGCCCAAAGCAGGGACTGTGCTTGCTCCTCACCCTGCTGCCAGGTCCCCCTCAAGGTCTGACTCAAGGTCTGAGTCAAGGTCCCAGTCAAGGTCCCCCCAGACAATGTGCCCAGTTGCCATATGTATCTGCTGGGCGATTTGCTCTCCCCCGTTCAAGCCCACCGGGGTGGGGTAAGGAACTTTGCACCTACTTCTTTCACATTCCAAACTCCTGGAGCCAGAGGTGGGGGAGAGCAGAACAGTTTCATGCCCCATTCAAACCTGTGGTGGGGCAGGGACTTGGGTGTGCCCTGCCACACCATCTCATACCCAGTTTGCATGTGCTACGAAAAGGGATTTAAAAGCCTTCTAAACCAGAGGCTTACGACTTCTGACCAGCATCAAAACCAAAAGCAAAGACATTGCTTGATGTGCTTACCTTATTTTCATCACAACACAACCAATTCGACAGTCAGAAAATCTTTCAGGAGGATATTATTTCATCATGAAGTCACCATCACAAGTTTGAAATCTCAGTAGGTTCAAAGAGTTCCAAGGCACAGCCAAACACCCAGTATGCATGTTAAATCAAACCCAAGCTCTAACTTTGCAAGCCTGCCCTGCCTCTGAGCTTAAACTAATCATCTCCAAGTAGCTCAGCACTGCACCGGTGCTGACCACATGCCATAAAGCACTCCTTTCTTGTGCTAGCTCATCATAGGAAACTCTAATGACTCCCTTGCATCAAACAGACAGACTGGAGTAGCCAGCAGTGAAGCCAGCTGACTGCGTTTCTATTTCCACCCTGGTAAAAGGAAAAACTAGGACAGCCAAATCCCTCACCTCTTAAATTGATTTCTGCTGGTGCTCTGTCTCTGCATTACTCCTCTGGCTTCTGTCTGTGCAAAGCTGCAATAAATCAGCACACTCCTGATCTTGACTGGGCTTACCTACTCACAACTAATACCAACAGTAGAGTATTCTTTGATCACATTGGGTGATTCTGTGCTCCGCAACCTCCCTGGAGGTGTTCAAGGCCAGGTTGGATGAGGCCTTGAGTGACCTGTACTAGTGGGAGGTGTCCCTGCCTATGGCAGGGGGTTGGCATTGGAGGATCTTTGAGGTCCCTTCCAACCTTACCATTCTATGATTCTATGATCCAAAATTTCTGTGCTTGTATAGTATTTGATAACTCTCTTGGTTATTGTTAAGGATGGGTTAAATCTGGGTTAGAAGTGAATTGTAATGAGACTGATAAAAAATCATTAAATATTTTATTAAATATATATAATGTCCCCAAACTTATTCGCAATTAACACACACAGACTCTATTGTGTAGTTGGTAAAACTCTCTTTGCAGAACGTATATATTTAATCAGATTAATTTCAATGATTTTAGGAAAGGTTTTAGAAAATTTCAACAGCTGGAGAGAGTCCTGCAGCACAAACTGCCGCTTAAACGTAAATTTTCAGGAACTTCAGCAAAGAGAGGGAGTTTACTCTCTGGTTGGGGTCTCAGTATTTATAATCCAAAAATATCTGTAGAAGCTTCAATGAAGAAAAATACAGTCCCAGCCACGTGGTGGCCTTCCCCGTGGCGGTGATGAGGTGGGATTATTCTGCTTGTGTAGCTCCAATCGAGCAGAGTGTGTGAGCAGATCCATGGACGTGAGGTAAATCCTGCGTGACTCTCAGGAGGGCACTGGAGCGGGCAGCCCCTGGGCGAAGCAGCGTCCAGATTTCTGGGCTGGAGCAGTCCAATCGGCTGTGGTGCACGGCAAAGGAGTCTGCCCTCGGCCTGGAGCAGTCCGATCCGCTGCTGTGCACGGCAAAGGAGTCTGCCCTCGGCCTGGAGCAGTCCGATCAGCTGCGGTGCACGGCAAAGGAGTCTGCCCTCGGCCTGGAGCAGTCCGATCAGCTGCGGTGCACGGCAAAGGAGTCTGCCCTCGGCCTGGAGCAGTCCGATCAGCTGCGGTGCACGGCAAAGGAGTCTGCCCTCGGCCTGGAGCAGTCCGATCAGCTGCGGTGCACGGCAAAGGAGTCTGCCCTCGGCCTGGAGCAGTCCGATCAGCTGCGGTGCACGGCAAAGGAGTCTGCCCTCGGCCTGGAGCAGTCCGATCAGCTGCGGTGCACGGCAAAGGAGTCTGCCCTCGGCCTGGAGCAGTCTGATCAGCTGCAGTGCAAGGCAAAGGAGTCTGCCCTCGGCCTGGAGCAGTCCGATCAGCTGCGGTGCACGGCAAAGGAGTCTGCCCTCGGCCTGGAGCAGTCTGATCAGCTGCAGTGCAAGGCAAAGGAGTCTGCCCTCGGCCTGGAGCAGTCCGATCAGCTGCGGTGCACGGCAAAGGAGTCTGCCCTCGGCCTGGAGCAGTCCGATCAGCTGCGGTGCACGGCAAAGGAGTCTGCCCTCGGCCTGGAGCAGTCCGATCAGCTGCGGTGCACGGCAAAGGAGTCTGCCCTCGGCCTGGAGCAGTCTGATTGGCTGCGGTGCACAGCAAAGGAGTCTGCCTTCGGCCTGGAGCAGTCCAATTGGCCGCGGTGCACAGCAAAGGAGTCTGCCTTCGGCCTGGAGCAGTCCAATTGGCCGCGGTGCACAGCAAAGGAGTCTGCCTTCGGCCTGGAGCAGTCCGATTGGCCGCGGTGCACAGCAAAGGAGTCTGCCCTCGGCCTGGAGCAGTCTGATTGGCTGCGGTGCACAGCAAAGGAGTCTGCCTTCGGCCTGGAGCAGTCCAATTGGCTGCAGTGCACAGCAAAGGAGTCTGCCCTCGGCCTGGAGCAGTCTGATTGGCCGCGGTGCAAGGCGAAGGAGTCTGCCCTCAGCCTGGAGCAGTCCGATCAGCTGCAGTGCATGGCAAAGGAGTCTGCCCTCGGCCTGGAGCAGTCTGATTGGCCGCGGTGCACAGCAAAGGAGTCTGCCCTCGGCCTGGAGCAGTCTGATTGGCTGCGGTGCACGGCAAAGGAGTCTGCCCTGGGGCTGCAGAGGGGCCGGCAGGTCCTGGTGTCAGGACTCATCACTAGGCCATTGCTAGATCATCACCTAGACTGGGCTAAAGGGACTGGGGCTGGGCTGAGCTCAGGCAGGCAGCTGTACCCCAGCACCAGGCAAGACTTTCAGAGCCTTGGCTCTGTGTGGCAGGCAGGCAGGGTCAGGTTTGCTGTGCATGGGGCAGGCAAGTCCCCTGCTACATGCAATGCACAGCAACAAAAACAGCAGACAGAATGAAGGCAGCAGCAGCAAACAAACAAACAAACAAGCTGGGTAGGGTTTGAAGCATTTTGACAGGTGCCTTTGACCAATAGCAACAGCTAAAAACAGCCCTGGAACCAGCCCTAAGTTATTTTACCACAAAAGGGAGATGCACATGCCCAGCATCCTGACCTGTGTTTACCAGAAACGAAGCAGGGTGCAGAATAACACCAAATGTGGTGTCTGTGTGGCAGACCAAGAGGCACCAGGGCTTGTGTCTGCTTTCCTGCTTCTTCCACCTGGGAAGAAGGGGAGAAGGTGGGGGGCAAGGTGGGTATTCAGGTAGATGTATAGGACATGTCTTGGATATGTATTCCAGGTATAATTTGGGCCTTCCACCACAGTTACGGTGTCAAATCTAAATCTAGAAGGGACTTCACCCTTTATTTACTTAAGCAGACATTAAAACAGAAAGGTGTAAAGATGTAAAATTTACTCAACTGTCCTTATGGAAAGCAGAAATTCAGAGGCAAATCTCTTGTAGCTCATCTGCAGTTCAGAAGTGATGACAACCACAGGCACCAGCAGACCCCACCTAGGACTGCAAAGGTCAGGCCATAAAGAGCACAATATAGAAAATAATTCATCCTCTGCCTTTGTAGTTCTCACTTGGGTTTACCTGTTCATGTGTTGGGCAAGCAGAAGCTCTGCTTTTCACTGCCACTTTCTGGAGAGCTGTGATAGCTCACAGCTGTGCTCTCCTTTCTACACCTTGCTGGAAGGATTTTTCTTGAAGAGAATGCACTAAGAGGAAGGGAACTCGCACCCATACGGATCATACCAAACTGGGGTGCAAAGAAGTTTTGGTGGCAGAGGGTTAGGGGCAGCAGCCCTAGCTACAGCAGGTTCCACTAGATGTGGTCCAGATAGAGCCTTCCTGAGGCCAACATGATGCTTCTTGTAGCCCATGGCTGATCCCTTCTCAGCCTCTGCTGTGGTGGCAGGGCACAGGCTATGCATTCTGGGGGGCACACTGAGTATCTCCTGAAGCAGGCTGGGGGGTTGAATATGCTGTGCTGCAGCAGAGCAATGGGTCACAATGCACTGAGGACAATCTATCCATAATATACTTATCATAGAACCATAGAATGGAAAGGTTGGAAGGGACCTCAAAGATCAGCCAGTTCCAACCACCTGCCATAGGCAGGGACACCTCCCACTAGTACAAGTCACTCAAGACCTCGTCCAGCCTGGCCTTGAACACCTCCCTGGGCAACCTGTGCCAGTGTCTCACCACCCTCACTGAAAACAACTTCCTCCTAACATCCACTTTCAATCTCTCCTCTGCCACTTCAAACCCATTGCCCCTTGTCCTGCCATTCCAAGCCCTTGTCAATAGTCCCTCCTCAGCCTTCCTGGAGCCCCCTTCAGATCCTGGAAGGTCTCCTGGAAGCCTTCTCTTCTCCAGGCTGCAGAGCCCCAACTCTCTCAGCCTGTCCTCATAGCAGAGCTGCTGCAGCCCTCTCAGCATCTTCATGGCCTCCTCTGGACCCGCTCCAACAGTTCAATGTCCTTCCTGTGCTGTACTTCACTTTCTCAATGTTCCTGGGGTCTTTTTCCTGCCCCCACACTTTCGTCACTGTCCCTTAGCCACCCTCTTGGCTGTGGGGTGTAACTTTGACCCTGGCAGTGTAAGCCTATGCCTGATTTGGCCTAAGCCAGAAGTGCCAACATGCCTCGTGCGGGAAGAGGAAGGTATCCATAGCTTCTGCCCATCTGAGGAGGCCATAGCCCTTCCTTAACACCAAGAAGGACTTATTTACCAGATTCTCAGCCCTGTGGAAGCATTTCTTCTCCCAGGGCAGTGGCAGCATGCCCCCACAATTCTGTGGCACACAGGATTCCAGAAGTCAGTTGCAGAATCTAAGAAGTGAGCTACAACAGGTCAGAGCAGAGATCTGGAGCCAGCTGAGAGTTATGATGCTTGAAATCCTGTCCTATTGTGATGGTTTGGGAGTTACCTGCCCCACATACACTATGAAAATCCCCCAGACTAGGCTCAGCTAGCTAGAAGTTAAGGACTGAAGCTCTATTTACAGCCTAGCACTTAGCACAATCACAGCTTAGCACAATGTACAAGCAGATATATACACAATAGACAGGAATAGTTACAAATATTCAGAATACAGTATACAGAAATACAAGTTAAAGGTAATACAGAAACACAATTCCCCTCCCAGCAATCAGAGTCCCCAGGAGGGGCTCCCAACCACCCTTCCACCTTCTCCCCACCCCTATACCTTACCCCAGGGTTTGGCTGACACACAAGGTGAGTTTGGAGGATGGGCAAGGGAGGTTAGAAGCAGAGAGGGTAGCCAGGTTAGCAGGGAGGCCAAGACCAAACCAGCAGCTAGAGAGACAGAGACTCTCTGTGTGGTATCTATGTTTGTGTCCTTGTTCTTATCCATCGCAGCAAGCCTATGAGTGCAGCAAACATCACGACTGTTTGCTTTTCACAGCTTATCAGCTAATTATTTTCATAAAAATATTCCAATCAACCTCAAACCAGCACATCTGTCATTCATTTCGTGCCTGTCTGGCAGATCAACATTTAATTTACTCCACCTAATGAAGCATAAAGCCAGGGTTCATCTGAAGAAAATAAACCACAAATTAGTGAGGTGTGGGCAGCATCTCTGTTCAGTTCTGTCTGTGCCTTATGACAGTGGCACTGAGCTCAAAGTCTGTGGAGAGGGAGAAGACAGAAGACACAGAGTCTGGGGTCCTGAGATGAGATGTGGTGCCAGTGGGGCTGCAGCACAGAGCTTTAGGGCCCTGGGCTGAGAGAGGTGCTAAGCCAGGCAGGACAGCACTGAGAAGCTGTGGCCCCAGCACTGTTTTGAAGGCAAAGTTTAGAGGCTGGGAGGAACCAGGTGTGGTGAGCAGGCAGATAGCAGGGCAGGGTTCCAGAGGTATGGAAGGTGTGAAGGACTGAGACCTGAGGCAAGGGAGGACCATGAGAATGCACCTTGAGCATAATGAGGAGGTGCAGCTCATGGCACCACTTCAGCTGTGGAGCAGGCAGAGAGGTGTGAGGCTTGGGGCTGAGGAGGGCCACCAGTGTGGGCCAGAAATGTATCAGGTCCTTGGCACAGCTACAGAGAAGACAGTACTCAGCAGCACTTCTCAAGCACGGGCGTATGCTGAGGCTCAAGCTGCCAGACTGGGCCAAGGACAGGCACAGGCGTGGGGACCAGGGCACGGTGAGAATGAGGATTGAGTCCAGCATCAGTGAGTTTGCAGATGACACCAAGTCAGGAGCAGCTGTGGATCTGTTGGAGAGCAGAAGGGTACTGCAGAGGGACCTGGACAGNGGTTCAGGCTGGATGTTAGGAGGAAGTTCTTGGCAGAGAGAGTGATTGGCATTGGAATGGGCTGCCCAGGGAGGTGGTGGAGTGCCCATCCCTGGAGGTGTTGAAGCAAAGCCTGGATGGGGCACTTAGTGCCATGGTCTGGTTGGTTGGGTAGGGCTGGGGGATAGGTTGGGCTGGGTGAGCTTGGAGCTCTCTTCCAACCTGGGTGATTCTATGGTTCTGAGAAGCACAGTTGAGAGACTATGAAACATCCAAATGTCCAGACCTTGGCTGTGTGCCCAGATAATGATAGAGGGAGAAAAAAGAGCTTGTACACAGCGAGCAGCAACATGCTCTGTGCTGTGATCCTCCCTGCAAACACTTGGCAGAAATTACTTTCTGTCAAAAGTGATTTGTGTCAAGTGGCAGCAGCACTTCTGAGGGCCCAAAAACTGTCTGGAGCACATCACTGTACAAGACAAGAGACTGTAGTCTCATGCAGTGTTTTCCTCTGTGGCAAAGCTGACTAAAGAGTCTGGCATTCCCTCTTTTCCTCCTTCTCCAGATGCCTAGCAGAAGGGTTGCCTTTAACAGCTGCTCTGCCATAGGGCAACTCACATTGCTGAGTTACCCTAACCTTCAGAAGTGAAATAATTCACAGCATCATTGTTGTTGCTCTGGTTGTTGTCATTTGGCTTTTCTCTCCACGATGTCTCCTTCCCCCAGTTTCCAAAAGAGCCATGAACTGTGCACTCCCTGCAGCCAGCTAAAGCCTGAACAGCTGACATCTCTACACAAGTCCCAAAGGGCTGATTCCTGTACTTGAAACTTGCTGAGTAATGCTACCCCTTAAAAAAAATCTGCTCCAACTCCTGCAAGCTGTTTGCTGTTCTTCCAGACCACATCCTCTAGAAGTGGAAGGTCTTGCTGCTCTGTGTTGCATAATGTCTGTGACAGTCCTGCTTTTTAGCAGCCTCAGTGGCACTTCAATAGAAAAGCATTTTCCAGGCCTTTTGCCTGTCCTGTCTCCATGCAAAGCGCTGTGTAAGAAATTGCTATGAACAATACTGCCACATTCCTTAGCACTGAGCACTACTCTGAAATGAGGAAGCATCATCTGAGACTGACTTGGGTTTTTTTACTATGCATGTCCATATATATAAAAAATACCTATGTGTGTGTGACATACACCTGGATATGGCAATACAGAGCCGCAGAACACATCCAGTTGGAAAAGATCTCTGACCTCATCCAGCCCAACCTTCCACCCAGCACTGCAGGCTCAACACCAAACCATGGCCCTAAGCAGCAGCTCCACAGGCTGCTGAAACACCTCCAGGAATGGGGACTGCAGCACTGCCCTGGGCAGACCATTCCAATGGCTGAGAACTCAGCTCCCTCAGCACCTCCTCACCCCCAGCTGCTCCAGGCCCTTCTCCAGCCCCTCAGTGTCCTTCCTGCAGTGAGGGGCCCAGAGCTGAACATAGCACTTGAGCTGTGGCCTCAGCAGTGCTGAACACAGGGGGATGGGCACCTTCTGTCCCTGTTGCCCACCCTGTTTCTGATCCAGGCCAGGATGCCAGTGGCTTGCTTGGCCGCCTGGGCACTGCTGGCTCCTGTTCAGTGACTGCCAACCTGCACCCCCAGGTCCCCCTCCGAGTTGCAGCTTTCCAACCACACACCCCAGGTCTGTAGCTCCCCATGGGGTGGTTGTTGTGACCCAGGTGCAGGACCTGGCACTTGGCCTTGTGGAACTTGGCCCATGGATCTGACCTGTCCAGGTCCTGCTGCAAAGCCTCCCTGCCCTCTAGCAGATGGACACAGCCACCCAGCTTGGTGCCATCTGCAAGGGTGCATGGAGGGTGCCTCCATGCCCTGGTGCACACACGCCTGCTGCTGAGTACAAAGCACTGTTTCTAAATGTTACTGCTCGTGCGTTCTGTGATCTAAATAGAATGTTTCAAATGTAAAAGTTAGTACAACCGACCTGCGTTAGACACATTTGGGAGTGCACTGCCTCCTGCTAACAAGGCAGACAGAAATACCGACACACTTAGTTTTGTTTCAGAGAAAAGAAAACCAAGCACAGAAATGTAACAGTGAAATCAACTTCAAGGAGCTTCTTTCTACCTACCTTACTAAAACCTTATCATGTCTTAACTCTGTGTTCCTAGCAAACCCTAAATTCTTATCAAAGGTGGTAAAGCAGGATAAAGTGAAAGTTGGGCTTTAAAAATATATATTCCCGTTAGTTTGTGAATGAATGTTGAAGTAACTGTAACAGGTTTCTACGGCACACTAAGGATGGAGAGATGAAAGTTGGCTTACCTTGGAAACGGATCTTAGCATAGCAATGAGAACCTGCTTGCTCAGGTCATCTTTCACTTCTTTGCTTGCTGGTTAAACACTTCCACGAATAGAAGTGTCTAGAAACACACAGTGAAGTGTGGAAGTTACGGCAGTGTGCTGTTGAGTCTCTGAATCTGCTGCACAGTGCCCCCAGCAAACCCATATCTCTCCCTCGTGGCCAGCAGGATGTCGTGGCAGACCCTGCCAAAGGCCTTGCAGCAGTCCAGATAGGTCACACCCGGGGGTCACCCCTCGTCCACTGACACAGCCACTTGATCTTAGAAGCTACCAGACTGGTGGGGCAGGATCTGCCCCTAGTAAAGCCCTGCTGGCTGTCTTGCATCACCACACATCTGTATCTTAGTAGAGCACCTTCTGAAGCCCCACAGCCGCTGTCTCTCACACAGATGGGCTGCATCTGAAAGAAACTTTGTCTAATCTCTGCAACAGCCTACATTTGTTGATTTCAGTCCCTTTGCCAAGGGCTTTCTCCACTGACCTAGAAGTTTAGCTTATGGTGCACATTGCTTCATGCCACTTCCTTTGACGTGTTTCTACAGGCAACCCAATACCACTCTGATGTCCTAGGCCATTGGTGTCACAGACCTGCAAGAAAAGATGATGGCTCTCAGCACATGGGGGCAGAGCAAAGGCTGGGAACCTGTGCTCAGTCCTTTGAGCAAATACAAACACAAGTCCCTTTCTAAATGCAAACAAATGCTCCACAGCAAAGCTGGGTTTGCAGGTGACTTTGCCCAAGTGCTTAATGTCCTGTGACCAAGTTTCCTTATCTGAGGATGGGACAGTATCATCCAGACTTTTGTTTCTCAGATGAAAAAAAATACACCATTGATAGAATTACTTTAGTTTGCTTTCTTCAGAATATCTCCAAGTGCAAGCTTTGATCACATTGGGTGATTCTGTGCTCCACAACCTCCCTGGACAACCTGTGCCAGTGTCTCACCACCCTCACTGCAAACAACTTCCTCCTAACATCCACTTTCAATCTCCCCTCTGCCACTTCAAACCCATTGCCCCTTGTCCTGGCATTGCCAGACCTTGTCAATAGTCCCTCCTCAGCCTTCCTGTAGCCCCCTTCAGATCCTGGAAGGCCACTCCAAGGTCTCCTGGAAGCCATCTCTTCTCCAGGCTGCAGAGCCCCAACTCTTGTAGCCTGTCCTCATAGGAGAGCTGCTGCAGCCCTCTGAGCATCTTTGTGGCCTCCTCTGGACCTGCTTCAATAGAGAAAAAAATAATGTTGCTTTAAATCACTCCTGAGGTTTGTCAGATCAATAATTAGGGTCTGAAATGCTGTTTCAGTGATGTTTGGATTCTTCCTAATGAAAAGCTAAAATCATAAACCTGAAATACTAACTCATGCTTGGCAGAGAGGATTTTCAACTATGCTTCGGACTACACAGGCTGTAAGAGAGAGCAGATGGTTTATTTTTATTTTACAGAACCCTGTCTTGAATTAAAAATTCAATTTTACTTACAAAATTTCTTTAATGCACTGAGAACCTTTTGATATTAACAGAAGTATTTAATGCTTATCTCCTAACATACCTTGGCCACAGTCTGAAATAAAGTAGATGCCAATCGACTCATCCAGCAATGCAAAAATCAGAATGGGGAATTCCATCATTAAAACAAAGATTTTCATCACGAGAGAACTCTTGAGCTTTTCACAGAACTCTAGGGGCAAAGCAGAAAGAAGTGCCTCTTAGAAAAGGCATTTGGCTCTGTCCCACATGGCATCCTGGTCACCACACTGGAAAAACATGGACTGGATGGGTGGAGCACTGCTGGGTAAGGAATTGGCTGGATGGTGGCACACAGAGAGTGGTGATCAAGGGCACAATGTCCACCTGCAGACCAGTGCCAAGTGGCTCCCTCAGGGGTCAGTGCTGGCACCAGTGCTGTTTGACATCTTTGTCAGTGCCATGGACAGAGGAATCAGTGCAGCCTCAGCAAGTGTGCAGATGGCACCAAGCTGTGTGGCACAGTCGACTTGCTAGAGGGCAGGGATCCATCCAGAGGGACCTGGACAGGCTGCAGAGCTGTGCCCAGGCCAACCTCATGACATTCAACAAGGCCAAGTGTAAGGTCCTGCACCTGGGTAGGCACAATCCCAAGCACAACTGCAGGCTGGGTGGGGAATGGCTGAGAGCAGCCCTGAGGAACAGGCCCTGGGGGTCTGGGGTGATGAAAAGCTCAAGATGAGGCTGCAGTGTGAGTGCAGCCCAGACAGCAACTGTGTGCTGGGCTGCAGCAAGAGCAGTGTGGGCAGCAGGGCAAGGGAGGGGATTCTGCCCCTTTGCTCTGCTCTCCTCAGACCCCACCTGCAGTCCTGTGTGCAGTTCTGGAGCC
This sequence comes from Ramphastos sulfuratus, assembly GCA_013399055.1. Lineage (NCBI taxonomy): Eukaryota > Metazoa > Chordata > Aves > Piciformes > Ramphastidae > Ramphastos > Ramphastos sulfuratus. Next base: position 19,383 of record WBNM01011781.1, on the reverse strand, counting down.
CCCAGCACAGGAAGGACATGGAAGTGTTGGAGTGGGTCCAGAGGAGGCCACCAAGATGCTGAGAGGGCTGCAGCAGCTGTGCTGTGAGGACAGGCTGAGAGAGTTGGGGCTCTGCAGCCTGGAGAAGAGAAGGCTTCCAGGAGACCTTGGAGTGGCCTTCCAGAATCTGAAGGGGGCTGCAAGTTGGTTCAGAGTGAAATAGTATCCCCTGCAGTGTCTTCAGGGAAATGGAGTCTGGGGAGTTTCATGTGCCCCTTCTCTGCATTATCTAGCAAAGCTGTATCCCCTCGGGGTGCATCACACAGCTGTGCCAAAGGGCTTGGCCTCTGCAAGGTCCAGCAGCTGCAGGCTGCAGATGGCAGCACTGTCTGCGGCACTGGGCAGGAGCTTGGCCTTGCACCTCCTGCAGCTAACCGGGCACAGCAGGGACTGACTTATCCAAGTGCCTTGTTAGTTTGGAGAGATGTTTCTGTCCTCCCTGCAGAAACACCACTTTGCAGAACCCATTGCTACTGAGGTGGCTCCTCCAGCTTTACTTCTCACAGAGCGCTCAGGTAATAATGTCCTGACGGTGGCCAAGCAGGTAATGAATGTGATCACCACCAAGGTACCTCTGAAAACAGGCTTCACCTTTGTATTTGTCATTCCAGCTTCTCCACCTGAGGCATCCTCTCTGTCTGATGAAGGTAGCGGCTCCACTTGCTTCTGACTCTTTTAAGGGTTCCATACATAACACAATACAAACATCCTGTATTTACTGCTAATCATCATTCAGCAAGCTGTTGTTTTGAGCAGTCCTCCTTTCTCCAGAAGAATAAACATTATTAGATTGATCAAGATTGATTATTAGATTGCATCAGATTGATCAAGAATCTGCATAGTGTAAATGGAGGAGAGTTAATGACATCTCTTGTTCCCTGTTTTTTGGGTACACTTGGCTTTAGTTTAATTTCAAGTCATAAACAGGGAAGAGTGTTTGGAGTACCCATTTCCTGGAGAGTATATTTTAGAGATGATTGGTAAGTAAATATTTCTGCTGTGTTTAAAAGCCTTGAAGATACTGCATGGCTCCTTCCTGCATGATTTGCTGCCTCGTGGCCTCATTCACCATAGATAGTTTTATGCTGTTCCCTAAATCAGTCAACAACTCCCTGAGAGAGCGAGCAAGGTGATCACTGCCTGCTCTAGGAATAGCGTTGCAGCAGTACAAGGCACAGTGGTAAGGGAAAAGGTGCTGAGGGTAATCCTAGGGAGCAGGAATATCTGCAGGATAAGGACAGAAAGCTATTTCGGCTGTGGAGCAGATACCCTACGTAAGCACTGCAAACCTGACCGCACCAACCTGATCACAACTGGTCCAGATTCAACTTCAGGCTTGCTCCTGAAGACAGGACAATGCTGTGGCCAAGTAATTTGCTTTGCTAAACTTAGAGAGCAATGCCAGGTGGATGTGGCCATGTGGTGTACTCCCGTGGCTACCAACCAGTCTGCTCTGCTGAGTTTCAGCAGTCCAATTGTCTGCCCACCTGTGTCTTCACAGAACCACTGCTTTCAGGGGAAACTGTGCAGCCATAGCATCGTTGAAACAGGCAAATATATCCCTGGAAAAGGTGATGGCAAGTGGGTAGGGCTGAGTATGTTAGGCATCAACTTGGGGCTCTTCAGCCTGGAGAACAGAAGGCTTTCGAGGGGACCTTGATCTGCCTCAACAGCACACACTTCAGCATTCAGCCTTCAGCATAGAAGAAAAATCTCTAAACTCAAAGTAGCACAGAGNTTGGGTGATTCTGCGCTCCACAACCTCCCTGGAGGTGTTCAAGGCCAGGTTGGAGGAGGTCTTGAGTGACCTGTACTAGTGGGAGGTGTCCCTGCCTATGACAGGGGGTTGGAACTAGATGAGCTTTGAGGTCCCTTCCAACCTTACCATTCTATGATTCTATGATTAGTTTTAATATAGTTTTTACTATTAATTAACTACAGTTTCAAACTATTAATATAGATTTACTCAACAGGCTCTTGAAGTTTTGTGGTCTCTGGTTAAACACAGACACTGCAGTGTAGCTAACTGCAATATACTGACTATGACATATAATTGGTGCTGCTGCCCATGTACCAGTCAGATTTGGAAAGGCAAATGGTGCATCTGCAGCAAGACTCCTTGATATAAATCCATGCACCTTGTTCATGCGTGCCACACTTTACTCACAAGAACACTTGAGCACTTCAATGTAGCAGGGTATTGTGGAACTATCTGTTCAGTATTTGTTCCATAAAAGTTTTCAGACTCTTAGCATCAGAAACAAGCAATAACACATAACTTCTGCTCAGCCAGCCACAGCTGAACAGACAACTGGTCATGAGCAAAGAAAAAACAGACAAAATTAGAACCGGTTGAATAAGTCGGCATAAAAATAATTGTTGCTGGCATGTAATAAAGGGAAGACAAGACTAAGTCAGTCACAGAAATCACTCTTTAATCAGCTTCATTGGAGGAGGAAAATGTATACATAGTAACTACTGTTCAGATGGTCTTAGAAGCTAAGCCTGTCTGGCATGATCTGTATTCTGAGGTCAGCACTGGTAGCTACCAGTGTGCCCACCTCCCAGGCTCAAAATCAATCTGCACAACTCCCAGGAGCCTGGGGTGGTGTGACAAGTGCCTCTCCCCACCAAGCCAGGCATGAGATTCTGTCTTAGTTTGCTGAAACATCAGGAGGGACTGCAGATAGTAGTTCTCAGCCTATCTTCTTCCACAGCTTTCTTTCCTCTGTACCACAATGAGCAATGACAGATGAGAATCATACTGAATGTCTGCTTTTGGTTTTGTCCCCAAGCCTTGCTGTCTTCTGTTTAATATTAAACAACCTTTCTGAACAGACAAATAGGATTCAGTCTGTTTTCTATATTTTGCCGTTGCAATAATGCCTAAAAGGGAAGCTCCTCAGATTTCTAAATTCATTCTGTCTGTATTAAAAGTAAGAAAAAGGGGGGGAAAAAATTAAAGGGCAAAACGAAAGCAAAGAGATGGCCTGAGAAAGTTTGCTGTCTGTACTCACAATGCCTCTTTCCTCCCTGACCACTTAAGATTGCTGTCCTGAGGCACATCTCTCCTTTCTCCTTCCATCTCTCTCTCCCTAACTTTTCTGTTGCAGAGGTTTTGCCTCTGCCTTTGGAACTTTTGAGACATCAGTTGTTTTTGTTTTCTATATCCCACCAACTTTTCTGTATTACACTTAGCTGGCCACAGGATGCATATTAAGGGAATGTAGAGAATGGACAACTGCATGAAAAATAGAACTCTTCAGCCAGTCATAGAAAGCTACTTCACTGATCACTAGAGGGAAGGAAGTGAGGTTTGCACATGAGGATTTCTAGATTACAAAAACTCACAAGTAACTTGAGTAAGAGGAACAAGGAATTTCCCTCCAGTTACCAAAACCAGGGATAGTTCCAGAAATCTGAAGTGTTCTACAACACCTAAGCCCCCAACACTGTGTTCTCAAGGACAAGCCTGAAGAGCAAGCTGCAAGGTGGAAGACAGCTCCTGGGCTGATGTACAAGCGCATGGCCAGAGAAGCTTGAGCAATAGGGCATGAAGAAGCACAATGCCTCGGCCACACCGGGCTGCTCGGGTGCCATGCACACCTAAGGGGCAGCTGAAACACTGTTTGCTTTGGGCCTCACCTTGCTTTGGTGACACTGGTAGAAGAGGAGTGGTGAGCAGGCATGGTGGGGTGGTGGTCACTGTCCTCTGCAAAGCACCAGGTCTACATGCAGTATACACTTCTGTGGGACTATGTCACACTAAGCATGGGGATGGTGGTGTTCTGTGGAGAGGCAGCACACACAGCTATTGGCTTTAGTACTGACTGTCAGCAAAACTCAAGGAAATTTAGCTCCAGCTCTGCCTCCCACTGATGTGGATCATAGGCTCATCCATGCCAGAAAGGACCTCCAGTATGTGAAGGGGGCTACAGGAAGGCTGGGGAGGGACTACTGACAAGGTCTTGTAATGCCAGGACAAGGGGAATGGGTTTGAAGTGGCAGAGAGGAGATTGAAACTGGATGTTAGGAGGAAGTTGTTTGCAGTGAGGGTGGTGAGACACTGGCACAGGTTGCCCAGGGAGGTTGTGAAGCACAGAATCACCCAATGTGATCAAAGATCAGGTTGGGGGATTCTGTGCTCCACAACCTCCCTGGAGGTGTTCAAGGTCAGGCTGGATGAGGCCTTGAGTGCCCTGTACTAGTGGGAGGTGTCCCTGCCTATGGCAGGAAGGTGGAACTAGATGATCTTTGAGGTCCCTTCCAACCCTACCATTCTATGATTCTATGATCATCAAGAGCAGCCATTTCATCCACTGTACCAGGCCTGTCATAGAATCATAGAAGTCACAAGTCACATCAAAGTCACAACTTATATACAACCTATGTATTTTCCTTCTTACACCACAAGTGGCACACAGCAGATGATGCTCACAACCCACTTGTGGCAAAGGCAGCTTGCTGTTGGTACAGGGATCTGAGAGGGCTCTAGGAGAGCAGGTGAACAGAGCTGCCTTTGCTTCACCACATAAGAAGCAGGACTGAGGCACGGAGGGGTGAAGATACTTGCTTGATAGCAGTAAGTGAGGCACAGAAGAGTGTAGAGTCACACAATCACAGAGTGTCAGGGGCTGGAAGGGACCTCCAAAGCTCAGCCAGTCCAACCCTCCTGCCACAGCAGGATCTCCCAGAGCAGATCACACAGGAACACATCCAGGCAGGTCTGGAATATCTCCAGAGAGAGAGACTCCACAACACCCCTGGGCAGCCTGTGCCAGGGCCCTGTCACCCTCACAGGGAAAAAATTCCTCCTCCTGTTTCCATGGAACTTCCTATGCCTCAGCTTCCACCCCTGCCCCTTGTGCTGTCACTGGGCATCACTCAGTAGAGCCTGGTGCCAGCCTCCTGGCACTCTCCTTTACATCTCTACAAACATTGCTGAGGTCACCCCTCAGGCCCCTCCTCTCCAAGCTAAAGAGCCCCAGCTCCCTCAGGCTCTCCTCATGAGGAAGGTGTTCCACTGCCTTAAGCTATCTAAAGGCCAGATCCCTACATGTAACCCGAATCATATGCAAAGTTTCCCTGCAAGAATGAGCAAGCAAATGACGCCAAACAAATAGTGATGCAGGAGTGCAACTCTGAGTGCAAGTTGCTGGTATGTCCTGGTGTGCTTCAAAATACTCCACTCAACAACAGCAGCTAGACCACTGCCTGCCCTATAGGTTTCTATGGGTTTAGAGAAAAGCCAGGAACAGAGCAGGCTTCACCTTTTGCTTCTGTCTCTCCTAGCACAGTTACGCAGACAAATCAGGACCAAAGGAAAGTTGGTTTTGTTGCAGCATGCTATTTGTTTCAGGACCAAACGGAAAGTTGGTTTTGCTGCAGCATACTACTTATTTTCTAAGCCAGATTGCTACCAGTTACATGAGTGACTGTGTAGACACAGAAATGTGAAGCATAAAGTTCACAGGTCAACAGGGCAAAGAGTGGCAAACTGTATGAATAAGAGTTTGCATAATTAGCACAGAGATGTTGGTTTTGTCTAATTCTTAACTGCTCTTTACTGGTAGACAGGAAGCAGCATGGGAATTCCCAGGACTCATGCACATCCTTGGGTGCTATAAACTTTATAGTGAGCATTATCAGCAACATCATGTTGTGCAAACATGCTACGTGAGCAGGAAGCTCTTATACTGCCATTGCTCAGACTATTTCAGATTTTAGCCAGCAGAAAGAGGACAAACATCCTCTTTTCAAAGTATCTTTCCATTATTAAACACGCAGTGGTTGCTGAAAATGTTGTTTCCTCAAAACGTGGATATTTTTGTCTTTCATCAAGCGTGTTTGTATCATAAATTACCTAATAGTGTATTGCACTGCAGTGAGACATATTTACCCAGGAAAAATTAGCTCTTGTGGGACCAGCTAAGTTTCCAGAATGGGGACTTCTGTAGGCTGCCCTAGTTTAACACGGGTTTTTCCCTCCACACACAAGTAACAGACAGACAATACCCTCTGAGATAAGAGTTTGATATCAGTGAGCTAACAGAATGCACAATTACCTTGTTTGCAGAAAAAGCACAGCAGAAAGCAGCAGCAAGCAGAAGCAACTTAAAATCCCATGCCAGGGAGCTACTCCCCCATCCCACCCTGCCTGGCTGCCACCCCAGCAGAAGGGAGCTAACCCCAAAACCCCAGAACCCAAAAGCAGCAACAAGAACAGGAAGCCTCTCATGTTGCAATCTGAACTTCAAGCCCCATAATACTTTGCTCCAGGCAGCACTTTCCTTTTGAAGCTGGTATAGGGCAGGATGGTCTGAAGAGTAGCAGACTAGAACTCGCTTGTGGCTCTTCTCTGTTCTGTGGGTACCAGCAAAGCACAGCAGCTGTCCCATGACTTCCCCAGTAATGTGAAGGGCTGAAGGTGCTGTTGTTCTGCTGCCTAATCACAGCACATGAGTAATGGTCCTGGGGTTAGGTGCAAAGAGAAAAACAAATCAGCACTGCAACAGTATCTAGACAGTTACTTATATTTCTCTTCAGGAGGTCTCAATGTCTGCTCCACAAGCCATGCTCTGCCTGGCGTTACCTAATGCCACAAAGGCCTTTCACAAAATAACACTGCCTGTAAGCTGCACTGGCATTCCATAATAAGTATTATAACCAGAGCAGTTTGGGGTCATTGAAGTCTTAGAAGTCAAACCTTACATTTAATCTTAGAAATGGAACAAAATTAGGTTTAATGACTAAACTACAAAATGAGTGAATGCTGACCTTGCTGCTGTTCTAAGAGAAGTGTTTCTTCTCTCGCTCTAAATGTTCAATGGAAACACCAATGCAAAGTGATTAAAATCTGTACAGAGCTATGTGCTGATGCCTGAAGTACCAGGAAGCAAACAGGTGAAGCCCTCAAACAGAGTAAGCCTGGCCAAGGACACGGAGCTGTGAGGCTTCTGGTTTTAGAATACACCTGCCCTAACCTGCTGAACGTCCTGCATAGCTGCAGGGTAAGACCTAGTACCTAACAACTCACAAGATTCTACATCTTTTGGGATAATTAAAATGTCACAGACTTGAGATTTCAGGATTCCTCTCTCTGAAACGGAAACATATAATGGAGGACATCTTAACAGAACCAGAATTTCTTCTCAAACTATTCAACACTTAAAGTAGGGTCTGCAGAACTGGACCCACTGTTTGTAGCAAGCTGTTGGACTCCTACCCTGTAAATAGCTGTGCTTATAAGGGTGACTATGGAAGACTCATCTGAGAGACTTTCTCATCTGGAGCCTTGGGGCTGACTCAGTATAACTTTAGTGAAGATGAATAAAGTGTTTATGTAAATCATACCATGACATATCTGTAATGCTGCCTCTCACTGCTGGCTCTGCAGCTGCAGTCCACTCACTGTTGATTTTCTTCTCATGAGTAATTAAGGTGAGACTTTAATCAAACAGATAATTTATGATGTCTCATGAAGGTAAACCAAAGGTACTATAAGGAACAGGTCAGTTAAACAACAAGCATCTTGTGGGCCATGACCTGACTCAGCATGTCTAGCCACTTAGAGGTGGTTTAATTGTGCTGCTCAAACATCAGTGTTTACACAGCAGCTCGTGGATGCTTTGACAAGGGAGCCTAGGAGCACTCAGCGGTCACCTTTCCTCCCACCCTTCACAGGATGCCCAAACCAGTGCAGCTGACATTGACAGCAGCAGCAGCAGCAGCATTGACAACAGCTCAAAAGTCTTTGAGGGTTTTTAATATGCATTGCAGTGGAACTTTGGTTTTGGTTCAGTTTAATAAAATTATGCAGAAACACATTATTGAACATGAAGAGTCTTATCCTAGAACTCATGGCCAAAGTGATGATGATGATGATGATGTAATTGCAGTAATAGGCCATACTGTGCAGTAAATACAATGAAGACTACAAATAGTCTAATAATTAGAGCAGATTGTCTGCAGGCTACCTGTGGTGTGCTGAGGAACATCAGGTTTGAATAGTCTGCTATCTTCCCCATGTGAAAGACCATGGGATTTGTAGGAAGAAACAAGAGGAAAATGTGTGCTGCTGTCCAAGCCTTACTATACAGTAACCATTCTTGTTTCAAAAAGACAAATACACCATGCAGACGGAATCAAACCTGCTTGCAAACACCATAAAACCATGGCATGATGAGTTTGTACCCTTCAGTCAGAGAGTCCCATGAATGTCTCTGGGACTTTGAAAATAGTGTGCCAGCATCACTGACAGCTGCTCTGCAATTGAAATTAGCTTTAGAAGAGCAATCAGACCTCAAAAAAAGAGTGGCTATTTGCTTTTTATTAATTGTATGAGGAACAAAATTGCAACGTGAGGTTCTGGAGCAAGTCCAGAGAAGAGCAGCTAAGCTGGTGAAGGGCCTGGAGAACAAGTCTTACGAGGAGCAGCTGACAGAAGTGGGGTGTTCAGTCTAAAGAAAAGGAGGTTTCTACAACTACCCGAAAGGAGATTCTCATGAGCTGGGTGTTGGTGTCCTCTCACAAGTAAGTGGTGATTGGACAAGAGGGAATGGCCTTAAGCTACTCCAGGGGTTCTTTAGGCTGGACGTTAGGCAAAAAAGATCCCTGAAAGGGCTGTTGGGCACTGGAATGGGCTGCCCAGAGAAGTGACTGCAGAACAGAATAAACGATTCGACTCAGCGATCTTGAAGGCCTTTTTCAACCTAAATGATTCTATGATTCTACTTTCCACTTACCCTAATCTCACCACTACGTACTCACTAGAGGAACCAGCGGAAGGCGGCACCCAGGAAGTCCAAAACTAAAAGTAACAACAAAAGCGGAGTCAGAAGGTACCGAGCCTGCCGCTCTGCCCGGGCTGGCCAGCCGAGCTGTGCCACTGCGCCGCCGGCAGGCACGGGCGCTGAGCCAGCCGCGACAGCCTGCAGAGCCCCGTGGCACAGCTCTGCGAGCGCAGCGTCCTGCCAGGGGCAAGCCTAGGGTCTCTCTGGGTGCGACATCATCCCTTTCCCTTGGCAAACACTCGCAGCCCAATGTATTCATGCAGACTGTTCTTACCAGAGCTAAACTGTCAACGGAGGGTCTTGTGCCGGCAGAAAACTCTTCTCTCTAGCCCGTGTAAGGAAACTGTTGCTTATCTGGGTGACCCAAACCACACTGCCCTGCTCTCCCAATGAATGAAAACTTAGCACCCTTTTCATTCAGCTCTGACTGTGGAGAGCACAGGCATTTCCACAGACTCCACCTTGATGCTACCCACAAGCTGTCTGTCTGATCTGGGTTTATCCTAGGTTACTGTTTTCTTCACTGCCTTCAAGAATGCCTTTTGTTGCTCCGTCCCTTCACGCGATTTACAGCACAAGCTACCCTTCCTCAGCCTTACAAATACACAGCACTCCTCACTCCCTCTGAAACTCGAGCAATTAATTTGCTTCTCTTGTTTTCTTCTTTGGTTTATGTTTTGGTTTTGGTTTGGTTGTCCGTGTGTGTATTTGTTTGGTTGGTTGGTTTGGTCTTTGTGTGGCGTTGTGAAGAGCAGTGCAATTACTCCTCTGATCTGTGTGTTGATGAACCCAGATGTACTGGCATGCCTATTCTTTGGACTGGAGAGGGACACTGGAAGTCCTCAACAACAGAAGTAGTTCCAACTCAAGCTCTTTCATTCCATGCCACCTATGCTATTTAACATTAATTCTGACATTCCTCAAAGCTACAGCTGTAGTACTGTGACTTGTTTGGGTTGTCAATAAAGTACCATGTAATCCTGAGACACTGATCCTCTTACTGTGTTCTGAAACCTTGAAACTAGCCAGTTCTAGAGGCGTATTTTTAGCAGATTCAACTCAGCAAACATGCTCAAAACTCTTTCCCCAGGGTCAGACTGTGCTCTAGTTTGCATATTGACAAGGATGGAAGGGCTCTTTATGCAAATCTCTGCTTGCTTGCGTGGAAAGGGGAACGAATGAACTTTGTGGCATTATAGTCCTTCCTCGAATGATTCACACGGCTTGCAAATCATAGGGGGCATAGTTGATAACAGTACTGAGCTACAGCTACACAGCTGGGCTACAAGCTGTCCACACTGTTCTCTAGATCCCTGGATAATCTACTTAATAATAGGTATTCTGAAACTTTAAACAAACAAACAAATAAATAAATAAGCTTCTCAGCGCATTGGAGATCTCCAGAAGAAGATGGGATTGATGTTCACCAGAAGCTGGAATATATGTGGCTGGAGTGCACAGTGGCTCATCAGAGACCTGCTAAGGTGACTTGAGATGCAAGTCAGGCCAGAGTGTAACTGGGGGGTACTCTCCAGTAAGTATTTTGGCTGCCTGCCAACAGCAGAGGAAAGCAAATACTCTGCATGTGAAAAGGAGCAGCAACAGACCCAGATTCCTTTGCTCATTCCTCACAGTCTCCATCTTTTATGCACCTTCAGGATTTGGACTGTTTGTCTGATCCCACACAGCTCTCATGCTTAGTTTTTACCATTTTCTTCCCTGGCCAGGCATATATCTATACCAGTCCTCATCTCCTTTAGCTCTCAGGTTCCTTCTTTGTTCTTTGCCTCCGTTTTCAGCCATCACTTCCTGGCTTTCNGGAACTCCCAAACCCACATCACGTTCCCTTGACATTCGTTCCTGCCCTTCCCTCCAAGCCTACATCCCATGCCTCACCCACCAGCCCTTTGTCCACCTCCTCTGTCTTTCTCCTACTGTCTCTATTGTCATAATCTTTCATTTTCCTTTAAGACTTCTGTTTGTACTGCCTTTGCTGAGCCACTTCTACCTTTTGGTCAGTCACAGTTACTATGGCTCCACAGAGGCGTAGTGGCACACCGTGTACAGCACAAAGTTCAATGCTTTCATGATTGCTCCTAACACTGACCTTTATGAAACCCCCTTCTCAGAGAGCTCCTGGGCCCTGCTTTCATTATTAACCAAGGTTTTCCTTAGCAGCTCCAAGAAGCTGTTTAACAGTGACAGCCATTTCTCCCTTTGATTTTTCTTACACTCAACTCACGATCCTTCTTTCTCCATTGTGCCTCACCACCACCTGGACACAGGCAAAACAATGAAAGTATGTGGCAGATCTGGAGCACATTTCAGAGTAGTCCAAACTGCCTCAGGCAGGCTCAGGAGTACACCATGCAGATATAGTCTTCAGACTATGAAGCTCAGCAAGCTGACTGAGCACGTGATGGGTTTGATCAAAGTGATGTGGGCAAATATGGCTGAAGTTTCTCAGCCTTCCTGTTAGAGATTGCTGATGCAAATCATACAAGAATTTCTTTGCTACTACCCAAAAAGGTGACACCACAATGCCTGCTTCTCTAAGTTAATTCTGAAACAAATCCGAGTCATTTGTGCTAAATTTGCCCAAAAATCTTCGGCACCTGCCATGAGAAATTTCAGGCTGAATGGTTCAGCTGAGATAAAGTCATAAATATCAGATCTTTGGAATGGAAACTGGCAGGAAAGCTGACTAGCAGCTGGAATATGACAGGTGGCAGGTATATGTTCAGTCTTTGGGTGTTCCAGCTCAGGATATTCCAAGTGATGTAGCTACAGATGGAGGACAGTGCATACTTGCTAAGCTGCTGTGCATAAGCAAGATTGAGAGGGATGGAAATTATGCTCAGATGCACCTTTTCTAATTAGGCAGAAAAGCTTTGTTGTAGTTAGACTTTCTCAGTTGCTATGTCATGCTATTAACATAATTGGTCTGTATCCCTTGTCTGGCCCAGAAGGGAATACAGATGGGAACTGTCATCTCACTTGACCAGTTTAGCAAGGAACCGTCATGCTTTCAGTTAAGACCTTGCTCTCCCAACCCACATTCCTGCCCCAGTTTCAACCAGGTAAGTTTCTTGGTAAGGAGGTAGAGCAGGCAGCACCAGGAAGCATTCTTTCTGAGTAAACAACACACTCATAGGAAACAATAAAAACATTGTGATTACAGAGGCCTGGAGTCAGGAACCTTGGGTTTGTGTTTGGATTGCTTTTATATATTCTATGTGACTTTATGAAAAAAACAACTAATCGAACCCAGAGAAAAATGCATGAGAGTCTTCACTGCTGCAGTATTTCTTTTGCTGAATGCTGACGTCTAACATTAAAAACCCCAAACTCTTACAACCCACGAGTAGTCTGAAAATGTAACTCTTCATCTCCCTTCTCGTGGTTGCTCCAGCACAACAGAACAAGCAAGTGGAGTGGTTACTGTCTTAAGTCACATTTAAATCACTGAGTTCCTGGGCACTCCAGAATTTCCAATATTTTGTTTGGCTTTACTAGAAGCATTACATACTTGAGGGAGCAGCAAAGGCCAATAAGCAAACATGGACCCTCATCACACTAATTTGAGGGAAGTGGCTGCAGCTGGATACCAGACTTAGATGAGGAGGTCATCCTCTGCATTTAGACCAAATACTTCTCACCAGAGAGAGCCACCACAAGCCAGTTTACACCTCTCCAGTTAAGTTATTGGAGGCCTCATAAAAGGAAGAGTTCTATAACCCAAAACTCTTTTCCCAGAACTCTTTTTTGTCTCATTTTTGTTGTAGGTTAAACTAGATCAACTCTAAAAAAAATGTTAGTTCTAAAATTCCCTGCTGCCCTCAACTCCTCAGCTGCAGAACCAGGCTCCTTCCCATACAGCTGGCAAAAACAGAGAGTTTGAAATTGTTCTTGGCAATTTGGGCACTTGCAGGGTTGGACAAGTACCAAGCAAAGGTTTTGCTATTACATTTTGACCGTGAATGTTTAAATCCCTTATCTGACCTGAGCTTCCCTTCCTGGCGTTCTTTTCAACCGTAGCATGAAAATCCTCAGTTGTGAAGAGAGGCTAACCGAAGCAGAACCCGAAATGCTGCAGATCTGAAGGAGCAGATCACCACCTAGTGACATGTGATAAAATCACTGCTCTGGTGCTGGAGACAATACAGCTGCAATGGGACCAGATTGGAAATTAGGGAAAAGAAAAACAAATACCCTCCCCCCAACCAAACGAACCCCTACATTTGGTGTAATGTGATCAGATTGGAAATTAGGGAAAAGAAAAACAAATACCCTCCCCCCAACCAAACGAACCCCTACATTTGGTGTAATGTGATCAGATTGGAAATTAGGGAAAAGAAAAATCAACACCCTTCCCCCAAACAAACCAACCAACCAACCAACACCTACATTCACAGGATCATAGAATGGTCTGGGTTGGAAGGGTCACCAACTCCCTCTCCTCTGCACTCAGCAGGGACATCTTTAACTAGAGCAGGTTGCCCACAGCCCTGTCCAGCCTCACCTTGAATAGCTCCAGGGATGGGGCCACAACCACTTCCCTGGACAACCTATTCCAGTGCTCCAGCACTCTCATGGTTCCTCACATCCAATCTCAATCTGCTCTGCTCTAGTTTGAAGCCATCATCCTGTCCCTGCAGGCCTTTGCAAACAGTCTCTCTGCAGCCTCCTTCAGGCACTGGAAGGCTGCTCTGAGGTCTGCCTAGAGCCTTCTTTCCTCCAGGCTGCACACCCCCAGCTCCCTCAGCCTGGACTTATAGCAGAGCTGCTCCAACCCCCTTGAGCATCTTCGTGGCCTCCTCTGGACCTACTCCATCAGGTCCATGTCCCTCCTATGTTGAGGGTTCCAGAGCTGGATGGAGTACTCCAGGTAAAGTCTTACCTGAGCAGAGTAAAAATATTTCATTTATAATTAAAAAAAAAAAAAATCCTATTCTAATCCTGAGCTATTTGCTATCAGTTGTCAGATAACTTTTCCGTCAGGCTCACTGAAGGAGTATAAGAATTCTGACTGGTATTGCATGCTAGATGCATGCTAGATGCATGCTGCTTTCAGTGGTTGTCCATCAACTTCAGCTGCTCAAAATCTGGAGTTTATTAAAAATATTTGCTCCACTTACTGCTTTCCTTTACTCCCAAAAAGAATGTAACACGAAAGCTGAAAAGAATCATTCACAACGGGCCGAACGATGCGGACTGCTCTTGGCTCACGATGACAGCAAGCCAGTCAGTCCCGGTACCAGCCCTCACCACTTAGAACCATCAGGCAATCAACTTAGTCTTCAGGTCGTTAACTGCCGGAAAGAGAGACCTCCGCCCGCGCTCCCGCTGGGCGCCGCCGTGCCCTGGCCGTGCCGGCTGCCGGCGTTTGAGCTCCGAGAACAAACGACATTTCCTCCTGCGGTGCGACTCTCCGGCGGCACGGCGGCCGGCGGGCCCCGATAGTCTCCAGTGCCCGGGCTGGCAGTGCCCGGCGGCGGCGGCAGGAGGAGCTGCTGGGGCTGCCACCGCCCGGACGGGCGCACACAGCGGGCGCTGGTACCGTGCCCTGGCGAGCGGCGCCCTACCGCGGCGCCTTCGCCCTCGGCCCCCCACCGCCTCCGTGGAGCCCAGCCGCACGGCGCGGCCCGGCCCGGCCCGGTGACGATGGAGCAGCACCGCAGCNCTCGGAGCGCGCCTGGCCGCGGGCGGTGTCGCAGCTGCTGCGGCAGAGAATTACCAGGTGTTAGGCGGCTCAGCTCCAGCGTTATGCTCTCGAGGTGTTTGGAACTTGACTTCACAGCAAGTTTGTTTCGTCGTTTCATGTTAGGACTCCGGAGTTGGTGCTGGCGAACGAAGGGAATGGAGACCAGTCACGTACAGAGAGTGCACGGACACGCTCTGGCTGCTCCTCTTCTTTCTCTTCTGGGCTGGGCTGGTACGCACCTTTGGTTCTTTCTTTGTTTGGTTTTTTTGTGGAGGAAATTAGGTCTAAGGTTAATGAGGCTCTGCACAGGTTAATGAGGCTCTACACACTGTTCTAACTTTAAACTGAAATTGTCATAGATGCAGGTGTTAGGGTCCAGGATTGCACTGAGGCAGACAGAGCTGCCCTTCCTGGCAATGCAGTGCCTTATTGCAGCATCTCTTACACGGAATGTAAGTTCTGCCTGCTTGTTTTAAATTTAGAATGACCTCATTAATAAATTAGTCGAGGCTCTGGCTAGGGGTATTGTTTCTGCTTACTGCATTCATTGTAGTGGTGCTGCCCCATCCCCCTCGGGTGTTGTATCCGGCCACTGTCTGTCCTGCTGTTGCAACAGCAAGCAAGCCTTTGCCTTCCCAAGTGCTTGGTCGTGCCTGGTGTGTCAGAGGCTCCTTAGGGCTCTCTTGCATACGCTCTTGATCCGTTTTCAGCTCAGTTCTGAATAGCTCTTTTAATGGAATCAGATGCAGAAGAGCTCTTGATCCGTTTTCAGCTCGGTTCTGAATAGCTCTTTTAAGGAAAACCGATGCAGAGGAGCTCTTGATCTGTTTTCAGATCAGTTTTGAATAGCTCTTTCAACGGAAGCCGATGCAGCAGAGTGTGTACGCATTTGCAGTGCTTCATGAGAGGGAGCTAAGCTGTGTGAACATACAAGGCTGTGCTGGTTTTAGGTGCACCACCCAAACCATCACAAGGGTCCTGTGCTTAGTACTCTGACCAGAGGAGGGAATGCCAGACATGAAACCTGATAGTGGTGAAGATTTAGATTTTGGCTTCCTCCCATTGTTTTTATTGCTGGGTTTCTGTGAAATGTGGTTTATTGCATGTGTGTATTTTTCTCTTGCTTGATCTAGTTGTGAAATACTAATTTTTTTTTTTGATGGGGTGACACTGGTTTGTTCACATAGTGGAAAAAATAGAAACCACATTAATAACTGTGGAAGGTGTGCCACAGGTGTGCATAGACACACCCCTCCAGCATCCTGCAGCAATCTATTACTTACTAACATTTATGGCTTATATCCAGCATTTTGCACCTAAAAAAAACCCCAAATAATTCACATGTGCACAGTGTGTGCCACACTGATGGCAATGGACCTGTAATGTCCATCTTTAGAAGGAACGCCAGAATTGTTCTGAAAGCATGTTTCAGGCTGAGTTGCAGAGCCAGGTCATTTCTCCTTTTTCTTCTGAGAACAATGTAATTATTAACAAATATTTGCTGTATAGATAAACTGGATCTGTAGCAAATGCTGCATCCAGAATTAGTAAGTCAGTTACAGTTCTGGAGTCTCAACAGAGCTCTCCAGCTTTAACAGCATTAACATTCAGTCATAATCATAGTTTCTAAAAAAAATATTGACTAGTTATACTGCAAGCATAAGTGAAAATAAGGCTACTCCGGTGTGCTGGCTTGAGGCTAATTGGAATATTGTAATGAAAAAAATTATAGGTTGTGAAAAGCAAACAATGGTGATGTCTGCTTCACTCATAGTCTTGCTGAGATGTATAAGAATAAGGACACAAAGATAGATATGATAGTCTCTCTCCCTCTCTACCCTCTTAACCCTGGTAGAGAGTTGGAAAGAAGGTGGAAGGGTGATTTGGAGCCCCTCCTGGGGACTCTGATTTCTGGGAGTGGAATTGTGTTTCTGTATTACCTTTAACTTGTATATGTCTGTATATTTCTGTACTTATATCTGTATATCTATGCTTGTAAATTGTGCTAAGCTGTAAATATAGCTTCAGTCCTTAACTTCCAGCCAGCTGAGTCTAGTCTGNTCTGTCCTCTCTCTCCCCCCCCGGGTGGTGTTTTTGGGGGGGTTTTTCAAAGTGGGGGGGGGGGGGGGAGGCAGGTAACTACCAAACCGTCACAACTGGGAACTAAAGAAGTGCATATCTACATGAGACTCAGTTTTTGCCCAGATCTCATCTTTATTCACAAGTGTTAATAGTACAATAACAAATAAAGGTTCTGAAACTTAAGTAGGAAAGCACTTGTGCTGGGTGGGATATTTGCAGTCTGTCGGCAGCTGATTTAGTTGGGGCAATTAACGAGGCAGGAATGATAGAGTTATTTTTATTTTCCCCAAAAGTCTCACCCCCAAACTACATACAAAACGAGTGAGATTTTATTTATAGGTTCTAATTTGGTCGGGAATCTTCACAACAATGCTTATGGGAAATTTTAGTAATTTAGGAAAATCAGAAAATGGAAGAGGCTAAGCCACAAAATAGATTTAAGAGGCAGCCCAGAGCCCTAGAGAAAGTCCGATTTACTCAGGGAGATTATGGCCGTTTGAGTTCGCCTGCACCTGCTGTTATCTTCCCCTGCCTCTGTTTTGAATGCTGCTGCTTTTGCTGCTTTGCCACCACTTGACCCCTTCCCCATCTTCCTTCAGGTCATTATNGATTGTAATCTAGCGGCAGATCAACGTGGCACAGGATTCAATGCAAGTAAACCTGCCAGAGTCCAAAATGACCGCAGACACAACTTCCACAGGCAAAGATCGTGGGGAGCACAGGGCAAAGCTCACGCTGCTCGGCAGCGTACCCACCAACGGTGTTGGTTTATGGCAGAGGCAGGTCCCTGCAGCAGGCAGGCTGGTTGCAGCGGTCCGAAAGCGGGGACTGTGCGCTTTCTCCTCACCATTCTTCCAGATGCCCCTCAAGGTCCAACTCAAGGACCGAGTGAAAGTCCTCTCAAAGTCCGGCTTGAAGTCCTACACTGGCAGTCCCACCAGATAATGTGTCTAGTTGCCATATATATATATGCTGGGGCGATTTGCTGTCCCCCGTTCAAGCCTGCGGGGGCGGGGTAAGGTACTTGGCACCTACTTGTTTCACATTTCAAACTCCTGGAGCCAGAGGTGGGGGGGAACAGAACAGTTTCACGCCCCATTCAAACCTTAGGTGTGCCCTACCACAGTGTGTGCCTACAAACAGCGGCACTCACGGCAGAGGCAGGGTCCTGCCAGCAGGAAGCCAGGATGCGGTGGTCCGAGGAGAAGCTGGGTCTGGGTGCCGCTGGCAGCTCTCTCTCTTGAATGGACCCAAGGGCTTGCCAGACTTGCAGACTTGTGGAGCTAACTGCACAGAAGGGTGCGGAAGCAGGGACCTCCTCACTCTTAGTTAAACATCTCCTCAGACATTGTGTCCAGTGCTGTATAAATACTTGGCGTGAAGAACTCAGCCAGGCACCAGCCTGGATTCTAGTACAGGCTTTCTCATGAGTGAGTACCTGAGAGCTAAGGGCGCCTTTTGCTGTTCCCCCTTCAAGCCCACAGAGGTGGGAGGAAGGGGTTTCGTGACGCCTTCTTCCCCCCCCACTCAAACCTCTGGAGATGGAGGTGGGGGTAGGGAAAACAGTTTCACGCCGCCTTCTTTCCCCGTTCAAACCTCCAGAGATGGAGGGTGGGGAAGGAGTTTGGAGTGCTCTGCTGCACCGGCACAGCTGATCCTCAACAATATCCCCATGCAAGGCAGTAGTGGTCGATGTGGGACTGAACATACTTGCTGCAGCCAGCAGTTGGCATAGAGAGCTTAGGGCATTGTCCTCGGTGTGTGCATGCAATGGTTTATGAGTTCCCTGCCCCCTCACACTATGAAAATCCCCCAGACTAGACTCAGCCAGCTGGAAGTTAAGGACTGAAGCTCTCTTTATAGCTTAGCACAATGCACAAGCAGAGATAGACACAATAGACAGAAATAGTTACAGACATAGACAAGTTAAAGGTAATACAGAAACACAATTCCCCTCCCAGAAATCAGAGTCCCCAGGAGGGGCTCCCAACCATTCTTCCACCTTCTTTCCACCACTCTGCCTTATCCCAGGGTCTGGCTTACATGCAAGGTGAGTTTGGAGGATGGGCCAGGGGTGGTAGAAGCAGAGTGGTTAGTTGGGTTGCTCAGCAGAGAGGCCAGCAGACACACAAGCAGCCAGAGAGACTGAGACTGTCTCTGTTTTATTTATCTTTGTGTCCTTGTTCTTATACATCTCAGCAAAGCCTATGAGTGAAGCAGACATCATCACTGTTTGCTTTTCACAGCCTATATTTTTTTTATTAAAATATTCCAATTAGCCTCAAACCAGCACAGTGCAAAATGTGATTTATACCCCATGGAGCAGAGGAGAGGACTGAACCAGTGACTTCTTCAGTAGCTAGAGTGCTGTGAATCAGCTTTTGGGTAAAGCAGTGCCCAGGACTCCACCAGCTTCCTGGCAGAAGAATTACTGCTTCTTGGAATTTGGAAAGGTTTTTTCAAGGAGTGTTCTGGCCCTCACTGGGTTTGAGGTGCATTCCTAGGCAAGGTGACCTATACTGACTGACTGCTGCTGCTCCTTGGCCAAAGAAGGTGGCCAGCTGCTCCTGGAGTCTGCAGGGAGCTGTGTCATGGAGCTTTGAGATGACAGCAGAGCACCTGCAAAGATCAGTGCGGCATTACCTAAGTCCACAGTGTTGCTTTCCCCAGGTTTTTCACTTATGTTAAAGAAGGCATCTTCCTGAATTGTCGTGTAACCTGCATTTTAATTATACTTTTTGTGTTTGTGCCGGTTTAAGGCTAATT
>WBNM01011780.1:94915-177084 GCA_013399055.1 Ramphastos sulfuratus | reverse complement strand
TGTTTTGTTTTTTGTTTTTTAAGTTTTATACCTTTACAATGCAATTAAAAGAAATTTTGGAAAGATATTTCAGAGTTTAATGAAATGGAAGGATTCAGTGCCAAGCAACATGTATTGCTGAACAACATCACGATCACTTGTTAATTATCCAGGACATATAATCACAGAACTTTAGAGGTTGGAAGGGATCTCCAGAGATCATCAAGTCCTACCCACCTGCCAAGGCAGGATCCTGTAGGGTAGTTTGCACAGGAGTGCACCCAGGTGGGTTTTGAAAGTCTCCAGAGAGGGAGACCCCACAACCTCTCTGGGCAGCCTGTTCCAGTGCTCTGTCACCCTCACTATAAAGAAGTTGCTCCTCATCTTGAGGTGAAACCTTCTGTGTTCCAATTTCTAGCTGTTGCTCCTTGTCTTATCGCTTCTGACCAGCAAGAAGAGATTGGCCCCACCCACTTGACACTCACCCCTCAGATATTTATTTACATTGATAAGATCACCTCTCAATCTTCTCTTCAGACTAAACAGCCCCATGGTACATTTTCAACTTCGAGGTGCATCTTAAAAATTCTCAGTCTTGTTTATATATCTCACTTGATTGTTCTCACACTGCCAAAATACAAAGGAACCAGCATACACAACAACATTCTGAGATCTTTCAAAACCCAAGACAGGTATACAGAGATTGCTAAAGCAATAACAAGCACATGATAGTGACCATTAAGTAGTAGATGCTGATTTTATCTTCCATTCTTGGATGCTTCATATTATTAGTCTGGATTTACTGCCTCCTCACACAACTTTTCTTTCAATAAAATTCCAAACACTTTTAAGCAGTGGAAAGTGATGAGAATGTTTCTGTGCCAATTTTATTTAAAAAAAAAGAAAACCAAACCCAACACCATATTTAGTTAAACAATGTAGTAAATGTAGAAGATATTAAAAAAGCTGTTCTGTATCATGATTCTTAGATATTCTTGCCACTTTTCAATTGTTGGATCATGTCAATAGTAGCACAAAATTAAGCTGGAAGGGAACCACAGAGTTAATTTTCCTCAAATAATCCTTCAAAGTAATAGTTATGTTGATTCACACACATTGTTTCAGTACATTTGTATATTAAACAAATGTCTTTTTTTCCCCAAGATGTTAACATAGTCTTTTTAATGATTTCCCAATTAATTTTATCAAAATTATTTTAATAAATAAAAGATTAGTAAAGAGATGAGGTAGAACTCTGCCCTCTAATGTAGAGAGCAAGCAGAAACAAAAGGGTTTAGGTTTTTTTCTTCAATTTTGGCTAATTAACTTTGGTTTTTGTGAATAAAGATGAGTCTTAAATTGAAAAGATGCAGGAAAGAGCAAAAATGTGTATTAAGACAGGCTCTCAAAGGAATAAATGGGAAAGGAGAATATTTTTTCTTTTTTAATATTCCTATTACATATTATGCTTCATTTATTATATTAAGTTTTTAGTTAAAGCTGACATCAGTTCTAGAAGGGCAACAAACCCCCAGAATTAAGTGACAAGTATAAAGGTTAAGACAAAAAAAAAATCATAGAATAACTATCCTATGTCAGCTTACTGCAGGATGACATTCAACTGCTTTTGGAAAGTTCATTACTGATTGCTATCTTTGTCCTGAACTAACTGGACTACAGGTCTGAGTCAGCACAGGCACTCCTGACTTCCTATTTGTGAGATACCTCATCCAAAGGAAAAAGAGAGAAGCATACTCTTGACTGATTAAGAATATTCTGGTGATTTTTTTTTTCCAGGTTAACCTGGAGTTGAAAGAAAGGCAACTGTTCTGTTTTTACAATACACTTGAAAACTTTTAATTTTGTTTTTATGCGGAATAGAATCATAGAATCATAGAATCATAGAATCATAGAATCATAGAATCATAGAATCATAGAATGGTAAGGTTGGAAGGAGATCCCAAGGATCATCTAGTTCCAGCCCCATGCCATAGGCAGGGACACCTCCCACTAGCACAGGTTACTCAAGGCCTCATCCAACCTGGCCTTGAACCCCTCCAGGGAGGGAGCAGCCACAACCTCCCTGGAAAACCTGTTCCAGTGCCTCACCACCCTCACTGGAAAGAACTTCCTGATGACATCTAGTCTAAATCTCCCCTCTGCCAGTTTAAACCCATTGCCCCTTGTCCTGTCATTATAAGACCTTGTAAATAGTCCCTCCCCAGCCTTCCTGTAGGCCCCCTTCAGATACTGGAAGGCTACTCTAAGGTCTCCTCGAAGCCTTCTCTTCTCCAGGCTGAAGAGCCCCAACTCTTTCAGTCTGTCCTCATAGGAGAGCTGCTGCAGCCCTCTGATCATCTTTGTGGCCCCCCTCTGGACCTGCTCCAACAATGTTAATATGGAGATGGAATGAGTATGAAGTCTGAAGAATACATACATGCAAAGATTCTTCCAAATTTGTTTTTCTTTTCTCAGCTGTATCCTGTAAAAAAAAAAAAAGTTCAGGGTGAGACCATAAAAGCTCACATCACCCTATTAGCTAAGGTTTATTACGTATGTGGTTTGCTACACACAGAAACCACTGCTTCTGGGTAATTCCTGATCAGCTTGGAGTATTCACAAAGCAATACACTTTCCTGCAGCTGTTTATTTAGATGCTCCTCCAAGGCTAGCCCAGTATACCATTGCTCCCACTAATGAAATAAGGGAAGGTGGCTAAACTGTAATGTCTTTGGAAGGCTAGAAGTTATTCTTTTGTAAAACAACAGAAAGGAAAGCAAATAATACCAGTATTCACCAAGTGGTGTAACAGCAAAACAGTTGCTGGACAGAGGTATATACAAATCTGTCATTTGGTCTAGATTATACAATCAGAGCTTATCCTCTACTATGTTCCCAGAGTGCCACCTCTATGCACTTCTCCTTTTGTATCATTTCCCAACTAGCTATGTCCTCTGGGCCTCTGAAAATTGAGGCTTACAGCCAAGGTGGGTCATCATGTTACTTACAAAACACCTCTCTAACTCTCTCACTTCGTCACTCCATCTGCAGCCTTTTCACACCTAGCAAATTCTCTTACGTTTTTTATTGCATAGTACATTATAATTCCTTGGTTCTGCCGGCTTGCAAAGATGATAAAAGGTGACAATAGCAGGACATTAAAATAGAATCTATTGCAAACACATCCATGGATCTCACAGACAGATGGGTTTTTTCAACCGTGCAATTAAGAGGTTTAAAGCTAAATTTACATTTTCATTTTTATAGAAGATGCGGATGGTGAGGTGCTGCAGAGAGCACTTTAATAAAGTTACATAATGGTATTAATTGTCATTTTATACCAGCTAAATACTCACTAATGATAATGACTCATTTTGCCTCATTATTTGTCTTGTATGCTGCATTAAGGGTTTTATATTGCCAAGGGTTTTGTCTTCCTTCTTTGCCTATGTTTCTAAGCCACCAAGATCTTTTCCTCTGTACCCCCTCTCAGTTCTCCCCCTCCTTGCCCCCCGCCTTA
Organism: Ramphastos sulfuratus; assembly: GCA_013399055.1. Lineage (NCBI taxonomy): Eukaryota > Metazoa > Chordata > Aves > Piciformes > Ramphastidae > Ramphastos > Ramphastos sulfuratus. The sequence goes on along the minus strand of WBNM01011780.1, from coordinate 173,585 downwards.
TTCAACACCAACAAAGTTTTCATTATCCTTGTTCTCCAAGGAACAAACTATTTGTGATTTGGCTCAGTATTTCTGTATTCAATCATCTTTCATTTCTTTGTTGTCAACCCTTTAAAGATGCTCCTCTTGCTTTCCTGTAATTTATAGCTTCTCAAAAACTCTAATCAATTTATACCTTCCCCACAGGTTCAGATCTGACTTTCTGTTGGCTGTTTGGAATTCACAGTAATAGGTGTTGCATTTTTGATAGCACATTTACTACTGTGTTAGCCAGGATGATTTATAAAGGGTGTGTGGGAGGCTTTAACTTTTTACTATCCTTAACATAAATGAATTAGGTGAAATATTTCTCAATCAAAGGCTGCCAAACAAAGCCTGACTCTCAACCACATCATAAGCTCATTCAAATGTGATCTCTGAGACTGAGGCATGCCACAAGATGCAACAAATACTATGTCAGGAAGACCTTTCAAAGGTAGTTTGCATCAATGCAGTGGGAAAAGACTCTCTGGATTATCAAAAAACACAGAATCATTAAGCTCTCTGTAGTGAGAGCAACAAATCTGTACACATTTCAGTAGATGTATATTTGCTTAGGTTAGTCCCTACACAGAGGGTTTTGGGTAAAATGTCTTCTCCTTTAGTTCTAGTAGGAGAAAAAACTCCTCCAAGCAATATAAATCAGTTATCCCTCATGTGTTTTCGGCATAAAGTTTGTGCCTTCAACCCAGCAATTCCTCTAAGTTACAAATCAGAGAGGGTTAACTCTCACAGGTTGCCCAGGGAGATGGTTGAAACCCCTTCTCTGGAGATAATCAAGATTAGACTTGGGGCTCTGAGTGACCTAGTCTAGTTGAGGATTTCCCTGCTGACTGTGGGGAGGGGTTGGACTAGATGACCTTTGGAGGTCTCTTCCAGCCTGGACCATTCTATGATTCATGTAGCAACAATTTCATAGACATATTCAATCCCCTCTTCTAAGGAATGCTTGCCCTGACATAAGACACCTAGGTCAGTGTTTCAGGACCCATAGAACTTACTGATGCTTCAAGTTGGCCTAGAGCTGCTGTTCCACTGGTCCTATACTTCCATCTCCTCTCCCACAAATGAACTCCAACATCATAATTTCATTTCCTTATCAACACTCTAAGGTAACAACAGCAAGGAACACTCTATTTTTTTTCCCTTCGTATGCAGTATCTGTTCAAGGACCCTAGGAGATGAAGACAGAGAGAAGTGAGAAGAGAGAAACAAGAACAGTAGTGAAAAAGAATTTCCAGCAGAGGTCATAAGAACTCCCACATATTCTGTTCTCTTTCATTAGAGTAAGTTTGTCTATAAACCCTTCTCATTTTTCTGTATCAGCACTACCTAATGTTGCTCCCAAAATAAGAAGGTAGATAGAACTGAACTAAAAGTTAACCTTACCGACAGGCATGTATACTGAAGCTCTGGTGACTTCCCAGTATATATACTCTCACAGATAGTCAGAGCCATATGAGATTTCTAGGCCTTTACTTTCAGAAAATTGCCATCACCTATAGTCTATAGCATTGCATTATAGCCCTGAATCAGATAAAAAAAAGATTTGCACAGAAAGCAAACAGCAAATATATACTCACCCACAACAACCTTTGCTAAACTTAGCCAGATGAATTGATTCCTTTTGCTCCTGCCTTGAAGGCAGAAAAAAACCCAACACAGGCCTTTCTCTATCAAACAACATCTAAACTAGAGAGTGTCCAGGTGTTTTCTGGCTTCTGCAGCTGGAAATTCTGATATCCTGATCTAGGCAACAGTCTATCCATAGTCAACTCACATAAGAGATCCGATTGTTTTTATAACTTAGTATTTGAGTATTCAAAACTATTCAGCAATACTGCTAAGACTAACTTATACTTACTGAATAGAAATAACTTCCTTTTTTATTATCTGACACTGGTTACTTGTTAATTTGAAGCTGCATCACACAACTGATTTTATTTTGTAAAAAACTATGCTGTTCTTTCTTCTAAAATAAGAATGTCTCCATTTTTTCAATTCACCCCATCTAACAATGTGACTTTGAGGGAATTGTTGCATTAGTCCACCTATAACAAGGCTGAAGTCATCCATCCTTGAATGTGGGAAACTCACTAGCATCTAGAATTGCCTGGTCTTGAGGATCTATTTTCTTTTACAATTTTTTAGAATGAGCATACCCAGATTTACTGTAGCACCCAGAGCTCCTCAAGCACAGGAAGTCTAATGTAACCTCAAAGTAAAGACTTATTGCACATACACAGAATAATTATATATCAGAAAATATTAGTACTGTCTAGGATTCTTGGATAAAGATATAGGAATCCTACTGAGAGCCCTAATGGGGATTAAGGAAACACAGTCTCAGGCAGAAAAGACCCTTCTTCTTTGTGGGGCTAATTGACATTTCTAAATATTTTTTAGACAAAAAGTCCTGGTAACACCTGTCAGGTGTTTTAGAAGACAATAGATTTCCAGCTATAAATAGTGTTCTGCCCTAAACTCCCACTTGGAGCATGACCCCGTGACAACATATATGGGAGCATAGTTTAGAACTAAAGATGATGAAAGCCCTGGGATTCCCAGATTTGCAATGAAACTTGTTGCACAATTCAGGAAGCTGAAGTTCTGAGAATGCTTACAAAATGTGCTTCCCAGAAATCAGGCCATGGGAGATTTTACATTTACTGCCTCCATACTCTTTATATGCTGCAGTGCTCTCCATCAGTAAGACCAGGCTCCTCAGCAGCTAAGGAAACAAGGTAGCAGGACATTACCTGTGTAGGAACCATGCCCAAGTTTTATGACAATTTTGGTAAATCAAATCATTCTTTGTCAAATAAGCCTGTATGGTATTGAAATATAAATATTTCTTACTAAGCCTAGCATTACTAATTGCCTTACATTTCTAAAGGCCAGAAAAAATAGTCTATAAATAATTCAATCATACATCTAAGAATCATTCTCATCAAATTCCCTTTCTTTTTGCCTGGACCTTCCTAAAACATTAATATAAGAGGAAAAGATGAATACAGCCAGGAGGGAAGTGGCAATACCTGTTAATACAAGACTCAGGAAGAAAGTCAACAAAGTTCCCTAGTGATTCCTCAACAACTTTGAAAGCTTTCATCTGTTTTCATGAACCTGATTGGTTATTGCCACTTCAGCCCCAAAATAAAAACCATAACTCAGTTTTGGGTAGCAGTACAGATAACCAGTAATCACTGGTCACTGTTCCTACTGGGGTTTACTTAGGTATATTAGAATTAATGTCTCTCTGGTAATTGGTATTAAATCATATTAATTTATATGCATTTAAAATCATCCTCATAGGGGAATAATTCTTCTCTCTCTTTTCCCCCCAGAGTTCTTAATTATGTGTCGTATTTTCTGGTGAATGGTCACTGGAGAGGAGATAAAGCATCCATTACAGCTTTTGGAACCAAGAATAATTGTTTAATGAAATGAGTGACTAAGAGAAAGGGAAATGGTTTAATGGTCTCCTTCTTAAGAAATGAGAAAAGTTGATGGCCTGGGAGAAGGAACCCAAATTTTATCCTTGGAATTACAAGGAAACACTCTTTCAGGTGAAATGTGTATTAAGTTATAGAGGTGAATGGATCTTTGTCTCACTGCCTGCACACATAATTGCAGAGTGAATATTCCATATATGTATTTTTCAATCAGTCTAGAAAGCTGTTTTTCAGTATGTACCTCTATTTCTTGTTGCATGCTGGACCAAGGAGAATAGCATTAGTAGTTTTGTCTTGTCTCTCCTTATGGCATATTGATGGGAAGGATTTTGAGTTTTCTGCTTCAGTTCTTGGGGAATAGATGTCTTCTAGGCAAATCTTAACTTGGCAACTATCTTATAGTGTCATTGTTTCACAATCCTGATCTCCTAGAATCAAGGGATGTCCTCAACAATTGGAAAGCCCCTAGCAAGGTATAAATGCTCTCCTAAAGAAATAAGAGGCACTGAATGCAGTGAAGGCATGACCCAGATATTTTTTCTCCAATTCAGTATTTTTCTATGTTAAGAAATGGGAGAGAATAGAGAAATTTTCTGTAAACCAGAGTCAAAAGGTAAAATGTCTTGCAGCACCACCCTATGTATCTTGTCAGCAACTTGACTTTACTTTAAATGATGGTTAAAATATACTGTTTGCCGTGCCCCTTGATTTGTTAAACCATAATCATGAAATTGAATTACAGGACAGGAACGATAATAATAGATGAAATTATTATGTGTCATAGAGAGGTAATTATGCTGTAGCTAATGATCTTTACTAATAGGATAAGATATACTGCCACATGTGCCTTGAAGACCATCATCAGATAAAACGGAGTCATCCATCAACTAAACCTTTAAGGCAGTGTTTAATTTGAGAGGTGAAAGAAATGAAATTGGGCTTTGGAGGATGCTGCACATTCCTTCCATGTAATGAGATAGAATATTGATCTAATGAACTACCTGAAGTCTAGACTGCATCATTTACCTGGAGCCTGGAGCAACTGGATGCACACACATGCATAACCAAAAGGCTGGTGGAGTATAAATTAACTTTTCTTACTCAAAGGCAATAGGGTGTTCCGTATAAATTTGAATATGATTATGTCCTGGCCACAGACTATAGCATCATGTATTAATAGCAGGATTTCTACTGACTAGTCTAGTGTATGGCTCAATCAGACAACCTGGGTAATGGGATTTCTGGGTTCATCTTTGCCAGTGACCTAACAATATGACATTTGCACAGTCATAATAGGTGTGGATTACCAAGCAGAGCAGTGGAACAGAAAGGAACATGTGGAGAAAAACAGTGTCAAAACTTTTACCTTCTGGTGTATCTCTTCACCTCAGTTCCACAATGAATACCTTTGAGCCAAGTGAGTGAGCCACTGGTTGGACAACTACCCCAGGCAGTGATTTTCAGGCTTCCTGGCTATACAAGACTGTCCTTGCCATTGTGGGTGAAATAAGAGTTGGAGAAATGGACATTTACATCTAAATAAAGACACAAAACCTGAAGGATAGCAGAGGAAACTCCTGATATGCTCAGGGCATGGGGATTTTAGGGAACTATGGCCAGAAGATGAGGGGAAACTGCAAGACACTGGTTAGGTGTAGCTGGCTGGATACGAAATAAGGTATAAAATTTGGGAAAGCTTTGCTAGTGGGGTGGAGGAAAAAAAAAAAGGGCTGTTTTGGTTTTGCTGTTGTTTACTTAGGAGAGAATTTGGATGGAGTGGGTTGCTGTGCTGATGGGAGAAGGAAGGAAGACAGATTGCATAGACCTGGTCTTGTCTGCACAGTCTCCAGAAATTAAGGCTGAATGTATAAATCTATTACAGGAGGCAAGAGGGAAAAAATCAAAACGTTTAGACAAGGCTCAGGGTGCTTTCTTTGTTTTTTTTCTACACTAGGTAATTTCCGTTTTATTACCTGGATTCATCCTTCATTCTCTGCTATGCTCAGTTGCAAAAATAATTCTTCAGGCACCTCTGTCTGATGGCAGCAGAGGTTACTCTTGGGCCACTTACACCAGTTGAGGTATCTGCTTACAGCTGATAGAAAATGGTCAGCTGGATTATTTTCATTATGAATATCCCTTTGCACAGAGAGGGGGAGGTATTTGATTTTGTATCCAAGCAATAAATGCTTATGTGTAATTGTGAGTGGCATATCTTTTCCCTCTAAAGTCTCTCATTAAACTGAATGGCACCTAAAACAATTGAAATTCATTTGCAGCAGCTTGAGGGAAGAAAATGCCACTAGACAGAAATGCCATTTATAAATACTGACTAAATGAACAATGTAAAAATCAAACCCCAAATCCCTATACCTTACCCCTGCTTTTCAAAAGAGCTCTTTCACTCCCTTCAACCTTTAAAACAAAGACAGCAAAACCAAGAGGGAATGATCTACTCTTGAAATTTTAACTGACTACTTTCTGGAGTTTTCTGTATGGCAGATGTAGACCTGTATTCAGGATCTATGCATAAATCTGAGTAAAAAGGGCTAAAAATGAACACGCGTTGTGTATGCGGTCCCCACTCTCCATGTGTTCCCTGTATTTTGAGTATTGATGAAAACAGTATTGACTGAGAAGGTTGGAAGAAGCATGCTTTCATTCTTAGAATAATGTTAAGTCTCATAGATGCTCTCTGCAAATTTCAGAGGATTTGCATAAGACTGAGTCAATTATCTAAGGTTCAGCTGGCAGAATGTTAGCAAATGTTAATACAGACAAGTTCAGTTTGAGTCAGAGACTGCACAGTCTCAAAAAGGTATGAACATAATTCTGTCTCTGATTAAACACAACTCAAAGAGCAAAGAGATCCAAGACAAATTACTGAATCATTCAAGAAGAAACTGATATTCCAGCATTTGTTTTCTTTCTGTATTTTGGTCATGTTTTCTTTACATTGCAAGAAACATGCTATTAATCTAAAAAAAAAAAAATTAATCTGTTATGGATTTTCTCTTTAACTGTGCTTTCTAACATAAATGTTATCTTAAAATGATTATGTCTAAAGCTTGTATTTAATATAGCAAAACTGCACGAGATAATTCTACCAGTTACTTATTATATCTTTTTTTGTTGTATGGCTATTTTGTTTCTTTTAAAAATACAGTCCTTCTTGGTAGGTATATCTGTGAAATTCACTTTAAGCAGACTTTATATCCCCTTGTCTTCTTTGTCAATCAGACATCACAATGTCCCTAAATGATAAACTGCATTAAATGCAAATATAAAACTTTTTTGCTGTAAAATTGTACACTGTTGGTAGCATGAATAAATATATGAGGATGAAGCCAAAGGCAGGTGATTCAGAAAGTAAGAAATCTGGATGTAATGGAGACAATATTCATAGGTATTTTACAGAAGCTGAGTCTTCTACATAAATCAGAAAGGGAAAAAAAAAAAAAAAAAAAAAAAAAGCAAGCATCAGGAAATCTGCCCCAGAGATGAAGTTAAAAGTATGAAGTATCAGTATCATGCAATTCCTACGAGACAGTTTGGCAGCATATATAAATCTAGCTTCTCATAATAATTAAGAAACTCCCAAACCAACAACAAAAAAACACAACAAAAAAACTGGAGAAAACACTTCCTGTTTTAAAGAAGGAAACAAAACCAACCAAACAAAAAAACCACGTCAAAAAAACCTGGAGAAAATACTTCCTGTTTTAAAGAAGGAAACAAAAACAAACAAACAAAAAACCACAACAAAAATAATGGAGAAAACACTTCCTGCTTTAAAGAAGGAAACAAAACCAAACAAAAAACCTCAACAAAAAACTTGGAGAAAACTCTTCCTGTTTTAAAGAAGGAAACAAAACCAAACAACCAAAAAACCACAACAACAAAAAAAAACAACTGGAGAAAACACTTCCCGTTTTAAAGAAGGAAACAAAACCAAATGAACAAAAAACCTCAACAAAAAAACTGGAGAAAACACTTCCTGTTTTAAAGAAGGAAACAAAACCAACCAACCAACCAACGAAACAAACAAAGTTTTCAACCAGCCTGATTTTTGACTGCTAACTGTATAAGCAGCACTCAGGTGTTTGGTTATTTTCACTTTTTTAGGATTCAAACAGCATTAATTAAGCCACTGGGAGCTGGGCACACTAGGCATACTGACAGCAATTTCATGTTTTAACAGAAAACCACCAAGCAACTTGGATTCTTTGTTTCATCTGTGTCCAACCAACAGAGCTAGTATGCATATTTTAAGGATTAATTTAAGCTATTAGAACTGTACTATGTACGCATCCTCCATGTGAAAGCAATGCCTACAGTAATGTCCTGACTCTGTTTCATGATACTTTCGTGACTACTTCTTTTTTTGAATACTGAATCATTTGCTTTGTAAAGATTGTCAGAGAATAACTTGGTATGAGACTTCAGACTCAGTTGGTCATCTGTGAGTCATTATTAGATCCCCCAGCAACAGAATGTTTCATTTTATTGACTTTTCGAAGCTTTGAAATCTGTTCATAGAGCTGATGTGTGATCAACTGATTGCTTTAAAAATGGGAATCAATCTCTTAAAACTATTGCAAATAAATCTAGGAGTTTGGTGAATCATCTAGATATGATTCAAAGTATTCATGACAGCCTAAGATCTGACAAAGGTGAAGAACTTCACTCTGTTCCAGCATGTGATTAAGCAATTCTTTCCAAAATCAGACATACAGAATCAGTTTAACCTACTCTGGGGTGACAGTGGTATGGAGCAGAGATATAAAGAAAACGTGTTGGGGTTTTTACTTGTTGTTGTTATTTGTTTGTTTGGTCGGTTGGTTTGGGGTTTTTTTTGTTTTTTTTTTTTCTGTTGGTGGTGGTGGTTTTTTGTTTTTGTTTTTGTTTTTGTTTTTTTTATAAAGTAGAAACAAAGTCAACTTACATTTTGGAACAATGTGGAATTACTTTTCTCCGAGCTATTTTTCAATATGATATTTCACTGCTTTTGGGGTATTCTACACTTTCAGCCTTACTCTAATGAATTTTGTTTTCTAGTCATATGATTTCAGAATGAAATTTGGCATAGTTAAAAACTATTTCACCATGAAATATTTTCTTTAAACCACAAAAGGCTTTTTACTTTGTTTTGCCATCTTCCTGAATTTTTCCATCCAAACTTATTGAAAGCCTAATCCCAGAAGTCTCAGAAAAATTATGAAATCATCCTATTTTTTATTTTACTTTTCTCCTTATGTCAGATTTGCCATGCTAAGATTTTGTGGACAGCCTGATGTACCATTCTGAAATCTTGTGGGAGGCTCTACTATGGTAGGCTGGATAATACATGACAAGATCAGTCCATGTAAAGCAATTCTGCAAGCTGTTAGACTCCAATTAGATGCATGAAGGACAGGAGTTCTTCTAAAGAATTCCTACCCCACGGGGAAGATCTGTGAAAGCCTAACAATATGAATGAAACATTCTGTTTGTTCATCGGTGAAAGGGACATATAATTAGTGTGCTAGCATGAAGAGTATCAGAGGTTACACTGTGTCCTCAGGGAGCTCCTCTATGATTAAATACAAGCTCTCATTTAGGTTGCTTCAGTCAAGGGGCCAAAAAGTCAAAAAATTCATTCACCCACAGTGTTTGCATGTTAATTGCCAAGCCTCTTAGTTGCTCAGATGTGAGATAAGAGTGCTCCCAATTTATAGATGTGTGGAGAAGATATGCAAGTCTTTGAGCTGAATTATTCCCTCTTTACATTTGTATAAGACCTTTGTGTTATTATTTGTCATGGGAAAGCTGCTGCAGAATTCTGTTGAAGTCCACAGAAGAAGAACGTGGTTTCTTGAGGTAGCTAACCACGAGCAAACAAGCAACCAAAAGTGCAAAATTAGCATTTGCTAACTTTTTCCATTTGCTGAGACTGTCTTTGGGCATATACAATCACAGAATCATAGAAGGGTTTGGGTTGGAAGGGACCTTAAAGATCACCTAGTTCCAGTCTTCTGCCATGGGCTGGGACATCTGCTAGATCAAGGCCCAATCTGACCTGACTTTGAACATTTCTAGAGCTGGAGCCTCCACAACTTTTCTGGGAAAGCTGTTTCAGTGCCTCACCACCCTCACAGTGAAGTTGTTACTCCTCATCCTATCACTACATGCTTTTGTAAAAAGTCTTTCTCCAGCTGTCCTGTAGACCCCCTTCAGATATTGCAAGGCTACTATAAGATCTCCCCAGAGCCTTCTATTCTCCAAGCTGAACAACCCCAGCTCTCTTAGCCTTTTTTCATAGGAAACGTGCTCCAGCCTTATGACCATCATTGTGGCCTTTCTCTGAACCTGATCTATCAGTTCCACGTCCTTCTTGAGTTAGGGGCTTCAGAAAACTGTATGCAATTCTCCAGATTCAGTCTCATGAGAGTGGACTAGAGGGAGAGAATTGCCTCCTTCGGCTTGCTGGTTGTGCTCCTTTAGCTGCAGCCCAGGGTACAGATGGCTCTGTAGGCTACCAGGCCATGTCAAGCTAGTTAGTCAGCACTCCCAAGTCCTTATTCTCAGGACTGCTCTCTATCCTTTCCCCACCCAGCCTGTATTTGTGTGGGGATTGTATTGGTGCATGAGCAGGATCTTGAACTCGGCCCTTTTGAACTTCATGAGGTTGGCACTAGTCCACTTCTCAAGCTTGCCAAGGTCCTTCTGGATGGCATCCCTTCCCTCCAGCATGTTGACTACACCACGCAGCTTGTTGTCATTGGCATACTTGCTGAGGGTGTGCTCAATCCAATTGTCCATGCATGACAAAGATGTTAAACAGCACCATTCTGAGTGCTGATCCCTGAGGAACATCACTCGTCACTTCACTCCACTTAGGCATTAAATCATTGACCATTACTCTGATATAGGAGACAAAACATCATGAAAAGACACACCGAATATATTTCCTCAACATGTAATCAAATCCCTGTTGTACTGTAAATGTTTCTCAAGCTTGTCTGGGACCTTTACACCTCTATAGGTGACTTACGAAGTATGTACAACCACACAAAGTTTCATCACTAGATTCTATATGAGTAGCTGAAACTCACTCACTGGCTGAAAATTTTCCAAGAAGCAGAAACTGATGAGAAATTCATCAAGCGTCTGCCTTAAGGACATAAATTACTTAAAGCTGACTTTCTAGGCATTTTTTAAGTACTATAAGAATGTAGCTCTTTTTCCACATATAAAGAACTACCTAAATGTGTTGATCTGAGTAGAGAAAGCAAAAACATTCTTTTTCTCACTTGCCTTTACTCTAAAATATTAGACACGTGAAAAATTAGCCTCTTCCAGGTGCTTGGAATTTTCCTTGGCCTGTTTGACAGAATTAAATCTTTTAATTTAACTCTCCTCTGGGTTTTGTGTATACCAGTAGAGTCAAACAACAGTTGAAACAATCTAACTAAAAATCAAGTCTCTAGTTGACAGCTGCATGACATCTGGACAACTGTACAATAATTGCAGTCTTCCAGAGCAAGGCATGAGTATTACCTCGGTTGAGCCTGCTGCACTGCCAATTGGTTCTCATCTGGTCTTCTCCATAGTATAGCATGATGACCGCCAAATTTGATAGATAGGATGAAAAATGTCAATGGTTTACTGACTGCAGGGTTTTCATGATCACGGATAGTTTTAAATGTGATTTCTGAATCAAAGGAATGTGAGAAAGGAAGGGGAAAATTAGGACACATAGTCCTGCGTGATATAACTGTAGGTATCTACGCAGCAGAAGTCCGAGTGGAGAAGGCCCCTTGAAAATACATGGCACATACAAAACATGTCAGGCTACAAACATTTCCTACTGTTTGGCTTTGACTTTGAGTCAGAAAGAAAAGCATTGCAAGAATGGTAAGCAAACAGTTGTGAAGAATAAGAGAGGTCACAAGTTTTGCTAGTTTCTACAGTTTCTTGTGCAGTAATGGATTAGCTGAGTGAAACTGCTAGAGATACAAAGAAACAAGTGTAATTTCACATTGCAGCAGCAAGGACAGAAAAGGCCTGTGGGGTTTCTTACCAATATTAGTTTCCTATAAAGTTCCTCCTTAGAGTTTTGAAAAGATGTGAACATCAAGATCTCATAGCTCTGAATCAATTTCAGCATGTAGAAAAGTTCCAAGACTTTCACACTCTCAGTGGTATACTTTGTGTGGTTTTAACTTTTTCATTTTTTCTTCTCTCTAAACAAATTCTTAGTATTTGGCTGGCTATTTACTTTTGCAGAAAGAAGTAAAAGAATAGGAAGATAAAAGGACAGAATAGAAACATTTTCTTTTTTTTTTTTTTTTTTCTTTTTGGGTAACAATACAGGAACACTTTGATTAAGGTAACTCTCTAAGAGAAGAGGTAGAATCTGTTCTTGATTTTTCCTTTCTTCAGAACATCGTTTTTGTCTGTATGGGATGCTTACTTCACATAGGTTCTCCAGGGAACACCAACACACAGTAACTAATTGATGTGGAAAGAGCTGATATTACATGGGGAATGGAAACCACTGCATGCACATACCTTGACAGGACATCCTGTCCCTATAGAAATCTCACAATATCATCAATATAAACAAAAGTTTAAAAAAAAAAATCCCAGTTTACAACCAAGATGAAGTTGCAATCTGTGTATTTCAATAGATGGAAGTCATGGAAGGAAAACAGTCTCACTTGGAAAACAGCATCTTCCAGATTCTCAAGGTGGAGTCACATTTTCCGTGAGCATGCCAATTATACACTCCTTTGGCTTTTTATTTTACACAGAAGACCATTGCTAGTAGAGAAGCACATTGAATAGTAGCAGCAAAGTCCAACATTGTTTATCTCTTCCTGTGACTTATCTCAGTTAGGCTACTATCCCAAGACATCATTCAGCTATTACAGTAATGGCAATGTCTAACATAGGTTATGGGAATATGTTTCCACATATTCTGTCGTGGTGAAGTTGTCCATGCTCTATTTGAACAACCTCAGTGTGGGACCATCGCTGTCACTAAAATGCCAAAGTCAAGTAAAGTGAAAAATATTCTGGATTTTGAGAGAAAACAGCTCCAAATACAAGAAAATCCAAACCAAAACTGAGTAACTAAAAGTCTGCTTGAAGATTTCAACAATTTTTCAGACATGAACAGATGTGTGAAGGGAAAATTAAATTAGACAGCCAAGTGCAAAGCTTATGTTGAGAAAATGAGAGCTTAAGACTTAAAGAGCATGTGTGTATATATATATAGACACAGCTGAAACCAAGTCTTGTGTCCCTCTAGGCTTTAGTGCAAATTAAATAGACATTGATGGATTTGTTTTCCTTTCAGATTAAATTGAACTTTTGATTTGAAAGTACTCTACCTGTTCCTGCACTTGAAAGCTACATTTTCCTTAACTAATTTTCTCTTTTTAAGGCACTTTTGTTTCATAGTGGTTTATAGATTGGCACTGTAATCCTCTGGAAGGAGCAGGGAAAGAGAACCATATTAAGTAATACTGAGCAGTACTTTCCTGGATTGCTTTACCCCCACAGGGGCTTGATGTTTTTTAAAAAGGCCATTTTGTGCTGATATGCTTTTAAATACATTTGAACTGATTTCTAGAGTCAGATATTACAGCTTCCATGGAGCCTGTCTGACCATTTTTAAGGTGCTGCTTCAGCACAAGTAATAAATAATTGTAGTAGCTTCAAAAGGGTATATATTCACTATCAGTCTAGTCTGACAGTGCAGGTGATACAATATAACCATTGTGGTTTCAGATATTCTAGCCCCTGCAGATGTTTCTCACCCGATCACACATCAGCTCTGTCTTCAGCGATGCTTGGGTGAAGCGCTGGACCACCTCACTTGGCACGATTCAGTTTTGCTTTTGCCTGGAATTTACTGTCAGGCTCAAGGTCCAGAGGAGGGCTGCAGAACTGACCAGAGAGCTGGAGAGCTTGTAATGGAGGGCAATTAATGTATGTGAGATGGGACTTTTTTTCAAAATTAATATTGTTTATTAATTTTGATATTCGGGACTCTCTCACCACCTGCCCAGTAATTTTTATTAATAATTAGATTCTGTGCAACGGTCATGAAAACATTATACAAAAGAATAACTGGATCTAGAACAAATAACTAGCGATGATACAACATTAAACCATTAAACTCAACTGAATTGGAAGAGGTTCTTGCAGATAATTACACCACTTGCCCACTAGGTGGACTCAGGAAGCTCCTTTCTGTTTAAGACAAGGTTAGGATTCAATTAGGTTCAATTACAGAGTTTTGCTAAAGCAGCTTTTGAGTATTTACTCACAATATACTACTTCCCAACTCACAGGGCCAACTACAGTTTCCGCTTGCAGAGAATTCCGTTGGTATCTTGTCAGCCATTGAAGCTTCTGATCTTCCCAGGCTCTTAGTGGGGGTGCTGGGAGAAAGCAGGCAGTCTCTGACCTGGTCCTGGTTCCTCTTGCTCCAGACTCAGCAGGGAGGCTTGCGGAGGGGCAGGCAGGATGTCTTGTGAATGTGCAGTTTTAGCATAATGTCACTCTGGCTAAACAAGCCTATTGCATGGAGGCATTTGATGCCTGTTCCTGGTAAACCCAAAGCAGTTTCCAGGCAGACAAACCCAAATCGTTAGGCTTTGCTACTATGTAGCAGGCCTACCTTACAATTTAGCAGAGCATGGCAGGATGCAATGAGGCAGTAGCACAGAGAGAAACAGAGAGCACCTTAGGCAGAAAGCAATGGTGGCAGCAGGAAGCACATTGTCTCTACCTGCTCATCTCTTTTATCAATGTAGCCCGAGTCTAATGGGCCTTTGGACACTGATTAGCCAACCAGAATGGCAGTTAGCCAAGCTTAACCATATTAGGTGAAGTCATGGTTTTTGCCTTTTGGGGCAGAACACAAGTGTATAAACATGTGTGGGTAACCTGTAAACAAGTTTGGATAGACATGGTGGCACCAGGCCCATTTGTCTTCCTTTCCCATGGTTGCTTCTCCCAATAACGGAAGGAGGCAGAGCAGAAAAATATGTCTGGGCAAGCCAGGACATGTTCAGGCCTATTCTGGCCCATTTTGACCCTCCATGACAGAGCCTCTCCTACAAAGACAAGCTGTGAGAGTTGAGGCTGTTCAGCATAGAGAGGAGAAAGATGTGGTGGGACCTTATAGCAGCCTTCCAGTATCTGAAGGGAAGGAGTCTACAAGAAAGATGGGGAGGGACTATTTTANAAGCCTATTGCATGGAGGCATTTGATGCCTGTTCCTGGTAAACCCAAAGCAGTTTCCAGGCAGACAAACCCAAATCGTTAGGCTTTGCTACTATGTAGCAGGCCTACCTTACAATTTAGCAGAGCATGGCAGGATGCAATGAGGCAGTAGCACAGAGAGAAACAGAGAGCACCTTAGGCAGAAAGCAATGGTGGCAGCAGGAAGCACATTGTCTCTACCTGCTCATCTCTTTTATCAATGTAGCCCGAGTCTAATGGGCCTTTGGACACTGATTAGCCAACCAGAATGGCAGTTAGCCAAGCTTAACCATATTAGGTGAAGTCATGGTTTTTGCCTTTTGGGGCAGAACACAAGTGTATAAACATGTGTGGGTAACCTGTAAACAAGTTTGGATAGACATGGTGGCACCAGGCCCATTTGTCTTCCTTTCCCATGGTTGCTTCTCCCAATAACGGAAGGAGGCAGAGCAGAAAAATATGTCTGGGCAAGCCAGGACATGTTCAGGCCTATTCTGGCCCATTTTGACCCTCCATGACAGAGCCTCTCCTACAAAGACAAGCTGTGAGAGTTGAGGCTGTTCAGCATAGAGAGGAGAAAGATGTGGTGGGACCTTATAGCAGCCTTCCAGTATCTGAAGGGAAGGAGTCTACAAGAAAGATGGGGAGGGACTATTTTAAGTGGCATGTAGCACTAGGACAAGGGGTAATGGTGTTAAACTAGAGAAGGGTAGGTGTAGATTTGACATTAGGAAGAAGTTCTTTACTATGGGAATAGTGGAACACCAGAACAGGTTGCCCAGGCAGGTGGTGGAGGCCCTATCCCTGGAGACATTGAATGTCAGGCTTGATGTGGCTCTGAGCAACCTGATCTGGTTGGAGATGTCCTATCTCACTGCAGAGGATTGGACTAGATGACCTCTAGAGATCCTTTCCAGCCCGATGCAGTCTCTGATTCTATGAATCTTCAATATTGCATCTTGTGTGCATGGCCTATCATGCCCTGTGTCTGGGCTGAATCTGTCCCTCCCATTCTGTGGCAGCATGACATGGTTAACATTGGACAGACAAGAATGAATTCTTCCTGCAGTGTTTTCAACGCTGTTTACCTAAAGGACAGAATTTCAAATGCAGTGTGAGCTTAGGCTGAGTTGATGCTGCTTGCAGTGAAATACAGGTGCACAGAAAGCTGTCTCTGGAGATGGGTGATCTTCTGTCTGGCCTGATATTGCCTAATTTATGTATAAGAGTGGATATCTCACTAGATAACCAAGCTTAAGCTCTGATACATACTGCATGTCAGGGAACATGTGCCATACAAAGAAACCTTCATACTTGTTTTGTTGTTATTGTTTTGAATAAAGTGACATGAAGGAACTCCAGCCAGGACTGTGATTCTTTTTAGACATACAGCAACCGATATTCCTTTCCAGAAAATCAAAATGAAACAAAACAACTACATGAACAAAAAGCCTCTCTTTCAGTCTAAATACACAAGTAGAGAAATAGATAAATATTATATTCTACTGGTATGCAAGGAAACTAAGGGATGGAGACCTTGCTTGGTTTAATTGGAATCATACAGTGGGTCTGTGAGAGAGCTGACAATAAGTTTTTCAAAGCCCATTTCAGAGGTCAGACTGTAGATAGTAGGTATCAGAATTATACTAAACACAGCAACCCTACATTGTGTTACTAAATTCTATAGCAATATTCACATGGTTATACTTAGCTCCAACAACATAATGACTAAAGCTCTGCTGAGCAGTCTTGTGACTGTAAGAATATGTTCCTAACATACAGGTGTTTCACTGTATGTCAACTGCTAGGACTGATAATTCAGGAACACTATGAATTCCATCTTAATCCTTCAGGAAGGGCACCAGATTGCCTTTGCTTTGCACGATACCTCTTTTTGGTACTTTGCATTTAAAGCATCTGTTTCAGGAAAATATCAGTCTGTTTTCTGCTTCATGCACAGATTAACCTCATAACATCAAAGATTAACATATGCTCAATGAAAAGGGGGAAACATTCCTTTGTTTATCCCAGTATCCTGCCCAAATAATCCCTGTCATATCTTTCTTTCCCGATCTTTTCATCGTGATACAGAGAAGTGAAGATGGAGAGAGAAAGCTGAGGTAACCCCCTAACAACTTCTGAGGTATTAAAAATAAGCCTGGGGGAGAGAGAGAGAAATATGAGGTGTGAGTGGGTTAAAACTGGTGATTTTTTGCATCTGTCTGCTAAAAAAGTATCACAAGCGAAGGCAGAAACTTTTCATTCCCCTTGTCATGTGCCTTAGCAGGTTGCAGATTGTGCCTGTAAGACACTGGTTTCAGATAGAAATCTCTCTTTGCTTATTTCACTTTCAAATACATAGACGGGAGCATAATCTGTTTTTTTTTAAATATAACTTACAAAGGAAATAATTTCCTACAACACCAGATGCCCAGGACTCAGACATTCAGCCAAGAAGGAGGTACGTCTTACTGCACTTGAGCTCTGATGGCTAACAGAAACCAAGCATCTTGCAATGTGCATTATATTTTCTTACAGAAGACGTGTCTCCCTGTACAGCTGCACAGGCAACTAGTGCTCAGGAGATACATGAAACAAAGTCCTTAAGGATGGTTGGATTATTGTGGTCCTCTCAGTATGCGTGTCGTTTCAGAGAGTTCTATCTCTGCTGGAAGGTTTAGGCAGGTATTTGTCTCCAAATACAGCCTCACTAACCAAGCCATCAAATCACTTTCAGCTGAAAGTAACTTGTTTTTAACTAAAGGTTAGGAGACTGTGAGATCAACCTTATGGATAATTCAGCATCTACACTGGAGCACAGGAACTAAAACAGACAAAGCCCCACTAGGTAGAGTTGTGAAGCCTTTCTTCTGTTTTGTTGTATTTGCAGGACAAAGTTTATAGTTGGAGTCAGTATCCTTCCAAGACAAAAGAAACCTTACCAAAGAACTTAGTTTTTCATCTAGTGCATTAGACTGAAAGCTATGTCTCAACATTTATGAGGTAGGGAACAATACTGGACTTAAAGTCTATTTCTGATGCTTTAACCTTAAATTATACCTTACTCCTTCAATAGTCAAACCAAAGAAACATATCTGTGTAAATATCTCTTGTAGAATGCCAGAAATATGTAGTTTACCCCATTCTCAGAGCTATGGGACTCCACTCTGGGGTCCTCAAATTCAGGGTGCAAACAAATATTCAGAAAGATGGCTGTCCCCTGCTGTAGAAAAACTCAGGTCCACATTTTCTGTAAGAAAATTCAGTACATCTTCTGATCTATAGAAGAACAGAAAAGTGGAGAATATTGAAAAAAACCCAAACCCTTAAGTTTTCAATATCTGCTTTAGTTTGATTTGAATATTGTTTGAGACGTAACTTAAGCCTTCAATAGCAGCAGAATCTTTCTTCTTTCTTTCCAGCCAGATAACTCAGCCTTAGTTGTTTCCCTGTTCTAGTATGAAAGAAAGCCACTTAGTGAAATAATCAGTGAGTGCCAGGCTGTTTCCCATGACAACCCCCTGAGCTGTTTTTTGCCACACTCTTAAGTTATGCCATAAGCTTTTTCGTAGTGTCCCTCCCTTCCTTATGGCTTCTCCCTGGGGAGAAGCTCTGGGGAAGGATGCACAAACAGTGAGGATAACAGCACCAAAAGTGGCTGAAATTCACCCCTAAGGGGACTGAAACACTGTGCAAATCATCAGAGTTGTATCAAGAACAATTGTGGCCATTTATGAGAACAAGGGAATTGGGAAGTGTTGACTGCACATGCGTGCACATTAATGTGCCTGTGTGATTCAAATTCAGGAATATGCAGAATGAAGTAAACTTTTCTAATTTCTGTTTGAGAGACTGTCACCTAGGATCATGATGTTGTATAATATGATGCATCATATCCCATAATATAAAAGAGGAAGATAAGCCTTTTTATTTAAAACCTGTGACAATGCCCAGTGTTGTTGACTGAATTCCAATTACCTGGGAAACATTCAGCACATCACATTTCAACATGTCATCTCTCCTAAGTGGATCCAATTGCATTAAAACAGTCGTGAAACTTCAGGCCCCCACACTTCAGTAGAAATGTAATCATAAAAAATTTAAAATGCATATATTCATTTTGCCCCTTCAACAATGTCAGGCAAATGTGCCTCATTGGGATTCACCACAGGCACAATTATCAATGCTCTATCTACAGGATTTTTAATGGAAAAATTACATACACAGACTCTTGACAGACTACGCATCTGATTTCACTGTTTGTGAAGCACAGAGATATTAATTATTATTACTGTCACTCCTCTGCTTACTGCAAAGAAATTGTGGAAGTTTTCTATTCAGCTTGTCTTAGTCTTTCTCAAACACAATATAGCCTGATCTGAGAGGAAAACACCAAAATGGTTGTGACACAGTTGTATCAAATGCTGATTAACTGAATAACCTGCAGGAAATTTCAGTGCTACATTGTTTTTATTTAGAGTTTAAAGTGCTCCAGAATGCCTGTTTCTACCTCTCTGAANCTACCTGCTCATCCTCTATATATTTCAGCCCGAGACTGATGGGCCTTTGGACATAGATTAGCCAATCAGGATGGCAGTTTGCCCAGTTTGCCCATAGGTGAAGCTGGGGCTTTTCGTCCCCTTTCCTGTGGCCACCACCCCCAGCACAGAAGGAGGTGAGGGCAGGGCAGCATGCCTGGGCAAGTCAGGACATGTACAAGCCCACCTTGGCCTTTTCAGGTCTACCACGACAAATAGTTTGGGCTGGAAGGGACCTTAAAGATCATCTAGGTCCAATCACCCCGCCATGAGCAGGGATACCTTCCATCAGACCAGGTTGCTCAAGGCCACACCCAAACTTGTGTTGAACACTACCAAGTGGGGAAGGGAGTATCCACAACTTCCCTGGGCAACCCGTTCCAGTGTCTCACCACCCTCACTGTAAAGGATTTCTTTCTGATATCTGGTTAAGTGTAGCCCTATGATCATCATATAGTTCTTTAACATTTTAACTAGTTTATGTTAGTCGTATATAAATAGGCCAGCAAAAGGTAATGGCATGAAAAATAAACAAAAAAAGCTACCTTAAACCTATAAATAAGTCAGTGTCTTCAGTCATATCACCTTTCAACTTTTACACAGGAAGCTTTGGAACAGTGAATGTTCTGAATATGTGTAACTCCTCCTGTATAACATCATCTCTTGCTGGTGTATGCTGCTTTCCTAAATAGCAGAGAAGGACACATTATTTCATCACTGAAGTTATTTTCCTTAAAATAGAAGAAATGTAAATGATAAATATATAATTCTGTTAATTACATTTTGTTTTTGGTTTTTTTTTTCTTCAATCACTTCACTTATTTCCCACTTGCATAACAAACAGTAATGATACTACTGGGAAAGAGTAACAGAAGGCCTATCAAAATAGCTTGAGAGGGAAATCGAATGATGCAAGCACTTGATATAAAGAAAATAATGCAGCATGTCTGAATTGCTTTGGTCATGTTTGCAGGAAGAATGATGAAGGTTATTTGGAATGTGACTGCAAATTGTGAGAGTACTGAATTGTGAATGGTGGTAAGTGAAATCTTCATGAGAACTTGTAAGCATCACACTTCAGTGCAGGGTAGTTGTATTGTAAGAGTCAGAGGGGTAAAGTGATATTTGGAATCTATGAAGTGGCTTCCTCCATTTTTTTTTTCCTTTTCTTATTTTTTTTTTTGTTTTGTATATGTAAAATGCTTTTTTCTCTCCTAAGTTTTGACGAAAAGCCTCTAAAAGCTGATGCAGAAGAACCAGTAATAAAGAGCAAATGAAGATGGTCTATTCACCTGAGGTTTTTCTTCATTTAACTTCTATTTTCTCTTAGCAACAAAATGAAAAGATTTTCGTTCTTCAAATGATTTTTGTGCTGATAGTGGTTTGGAAAGAATGTGTAATAAGAATACCTGCAACATAATGACAGCTAGGAACTTTGAACCAGTCCCTGGGCTGACAGTGGGCAGCCCTGTGTGTTACAAAGGAGGGGCATGAAAGAACAGTTTGCAGCTATTCTAATCGGTATTGCCCTGGAATTGATTTAACCCTGAAACATGAGATGAGTGCTTTTTCTTTCTTCTTTTTTTTTTTCCCTCTTTCTCTCTTTTTTCTTTTTTCTTTTTTTTTTTTTTTTTTTTTTTTTTTTTTTTTTTTGGTTTNTTTCATTATCTCTGGATATTTTTGTCACAGTAAATACCTGTTTCTTCCTCAGAGCTGTGCTTGGTTGGTACCAGTGAAAACCTGTAGCAATGAATTTCACTGTTTACCTGTTTAATGAGTAAGGGTGTGGATCTTTTTTTTTCTTGACACAACAGTCTTCCTTTAACAAAATATTTCTGTCCTTTGCAATTGCTCCCTTTGAATTTAAATGGTTGACCCTTTTGTCTTAGACTTGAGGACAGAAGTTGCCAGTGCTTCATTGATAAGTGTATATGCTTTATTTTTTTAGCCTTCTGTATTAATCTCTGTAAGATAAACAAGATCAGAGTCTTCCATTCATTTTCATAGATACTTTTTAATGATTGGACTTGATGATCTTTGAGGTCTCTTCCAACCTTGCTTATACTGTGTGTGTGTGTGTGTGATAATTCTAACCAACTTTGTCTATACTTCCTTTAACTTCATAATGTTTCTTTTAATCTGAGATGCTACACATAGTAGCACTTTTGATTCAAACCATTGCACTATATTTTTCAAGTGATATTTAACTCACTGAATCACAGAGAAGCTAGATCTTCACTAGGATACCATTGATGGGCCATACACACCACCACAGATTGCTAGCGACAGCAAAATAGAAGTCCTTAAAGACCCCAAAAAAACCCTCAAAACCCAACAACAAATAAAACCTGGAAAATGTCCTGTTTATCAAATCAAAATTGTTGTAAAACAAAGTAATGCGAGAGTAGGATGTTTAATAACAAACAAACAAACAAAAACCCACTAAAAAAACCCAAATCACCCAAACCCAAAAGGAACAGATCATGATACCACTTTGTGGATCTGTGTGGTTTGCTGACAGTTTTTCTGCATATGTATTTATTTACTGACCTAATAGCTGACAGTTTAAACAGTTGTGATGCTGAACAACTGTATTTTTCTACATAATCAGAAAGGTGTTAGATGTGGGAGAAGACCCCATATGTTGCATTATTTGTTACTTAAGTTATTGTCTTTGCAGAGTATGGATGCATAATTATGTCTATGGCAGCCACTGTGAGAAAAGACATATGATGAATGAGAAGAAAGCAAGAGAAATGCAACTAGTATAGTGATGTAAAGGCACTGCATTTTACTGCATTGCATTTCTGCAGAACTACCTCTGCAGGTGGCCATTAAGGAAAGTCAAGCATGCCACTAGATGTTCCTCTTTCAAATAACTATTGTCAGATTCACAACAGCCTTTGAGAATCACAGAGAGATCTTCAATCAGATCACAACTGGAGAGCCGAGCAAAAGACATTAGTTAATAAGATCTACACATTAGCCTGAAGCAACAGATTGATGTGAGGTTTTTGCTGCAAAATGAGATGATGTTCTTAAAAATACTCCTTATGCTACCTTGGAAATATGATGTTTGTGGATATGAAATCTGCTTGCAGTTTATTTTCTGCTTGGAAGAAGTGACAGAGCAGAACAGATGCTTTTAGTTTTGCTGCTTGAGTGGAATTATTTCAGAGAATTTTGGAAAGCAGTGATGGAATTTTATGAGATTTCAGATAAATGTTACAGAATTTTTTTCCCCTGATGCACAAGACTTGGAAAGAAGTTTCCAGGTGAACTAAATAAAGCAAAGAAGTATTTGCAGGTTCCAGAGGAGAAAGAGGTGAATGATTTAAATCTTAAATGAGGTAGTGCCTGTGGCGAAGATCCTAAAGAATGGGCAGATGCAGTACTTACATGCAGGAGTAAGAAGACCTAGAACAAATTTTCTGTTTACTGTGGTGGTAGTGAGGATTAGGAAGTGTGTGTGTCCCCACAAAAGTAAAATTTCTCACTAGCGTGGGTGTGGTTTGCTTTTGACACAATTATGATTGTGAGATGGTGAGGGACTTTATTCTAACATACATACCTTCAGGGTAGTTTCTTGTCTCTGCACAGGGCTAGTGCTTGTCTCACCAGAAGTTCTTTACTGAGCAGAGCATTGGCTGTGACATTTGCTAGGCAACCTCAAAAATCTAATGCCATACATTATTAATAATGATAAGTGTTCTGCAAAAAGAAGACATCAGAAGTGGAATCATGTTCAGGTATTATGTGCCAAGTGATTCTGTCCCATCATTCTATGGCAAATGCAACGATAGGTTATTGATATTAAAGATGTCATGGATAATGTGAATACATATCACAAAGCGGTAATGAAATCTGGAATATCTGATTAGTCATGGGAAAACTACCTTAAAAAAAAAAAAAAGGAAAAAGTATTTAATCTACATTTCTAACATAATTTTTTACACTGAATGACCGATTACACTTCCATTGTATGCCATTTATTTTGCACATTTTAATTTCTAATTACTGATAAATTTGTGATTAAGATGACATTGATCCATTAATGCCTACTGAACACTTAATTCATGGATACCTTAAAATGCCTACTGTTACAAAAGATTCAGTTAGGTTTTGGCTAGAACTCCAAAAGAGTGACTTATTTCTAGCCTGAGTCCAGCATAACTACTAGCAAATTGAAGCGTCTGTGCCACTTGATTGAAACATCAACGTCATGGCACCATCCACAAAAGTATTTCTATTAAATAATTAAGATCTTATGCTGAAATTCAACCCAGAAGGGAGCCAACCTAATGCTATGAATCCTCAACTTAAGTCTGTAAATGATCATTGGCTCCTTTCACAGTAAGTGTTTTTCAGTTCTAATGTATTCCATGCCCCTAAACAGCTATCAGCAAATGATGGGCAGTGTTTAAATGTCTGCGCTTCTAGATGGAAATTCCTACTCAAATGGAGGAAAGACAGAGGATCACCAAGAAACATGTATGCCTCTGCACTTCAGGGATATGAAATGAGTGCAGTCAAAACAGCAAATCAGTGCTTGTCCAATTATTTTCGGCCTATTGATTTGATTGGGTATTTACTGGTCGAGGAAGGAATTATAAAAATAGAATTATTTTTATTTTGCAGAAAAACCCACACCCAAACTATATACAGAACTAGTTAAGGTTTATTTACAGGCTAATTCAGTCAGGAAATCTCCACAAGGATGCTTATGGGATAAGCTGCAACACAGCTTTATCCCACTTACAAATTAGGCTGAGCAGAGAATTTAAGGGAACAGCAGCACTCATGGAAGTGAGGTAGGAAATTGGTGATGATCCCTAGTGAATTTCTCTGCAAGCTATATCCACGTTGCAGATCCATGCGGCAAAAGCCCGAGGCAAATGGAAAAAAAATTTGTCAGACATGATTTGCCCTTAGTGAAGCCATGCTGGTTACCACCAATCACCTCTGTTTTGTTTTCCATTTGTACACTGGTCTGTAGTTCCTGGGATCATCCTTTCTCCCTTCTTGAAGTTGGGTGTTATGTTTGCCCTTCTCCACTCAGCAGGAACTTCACCAGTCTGCCATGACCTTTCAAATATGATGGACAGTGGTTTAGCAACTTCATCTGCCAGTTCCCTCAGAACTCATGGGTGGATCTCATCAGGCTCCATGGACTTGTGCACGTTAGGTGCTCATGAACGTGATCGTCAATTATAGTAGGCAGATCTGCCTTCTTCCAGTCCCTACTTTGCCCTCTGGAACTTGGACATTGGGGTTGGAGCCCTTGCCGTTGAAGACTGAGGCAAAGAAGTCATTGAGCACCTCAGCCTTGTCCATACCTTTTGTCAGCAGCTTTTCATCTGTTTAGCCAGTCCCAAAGAGACTCTGTGTGGAGAGCTGCTACACAGCTGTGGTGTAGCACAAAAAGGAGACATCATAAAGCCTCTTCTTACCACCATATCCCAGGGGAAACAGGACAAGTCCTTGCTTCTAGCCTACTTCACAATAGCTTTTATCAGTGAAGAAACAGATCCTTATCTCTATCAACTGGACACTTAGAGATCAATGCACCTGGGGCCCTAACAGGTTTGCACTACAGAGGCACGGGCAATGCAATTCCTATTTATCTTAGCATCAGAAACCAGGCTTTTAAGGTATGTGACACTATTCATTCAGAGAAAGCTATGAAAAATACCTTTACAGGCTTCAAGAATATATTGTCCTTGCAAAGGCAGATAGGGGAGGCCCTCTATGTACCAGACTGTGTGGAGGAATGTAACTGCCAAAACTACACAGTGAACACTAGGACTGGGCCCTTTTCCTATGAATGCAGGTGTTGACAACCAGCAGTTTTGCAAATCTGTTAATATTTTTTCTGACTGCACTCACATCCCAACTTTGCTGTACAAGGAGGTGTGCTGTGTCGAGCACTGTTAAACAGCACTGGTTTTCTACCCAGAGACTGGAACATTGCCAAGGAAGGGAGAGTAATCCCTCTATCTTGTTTCTGTGTAGTGATACTAAGAGGCTTAAATAGTTAGCATTCATACTGAATAGTTAGCTGGGATTTTCTAATGAAAAGGCATGCAGAGTGTTGTCTGTTCAGGAAGGCCTGTGGCTGAACATTTTCAGAAGTCATCACATTCAATTGTTGTTTACAGTGAAAACTTTTTTTTTTTTTTTTTTTTTTTTGGTAATTCGAGAGCTTGCTGAATGTGTGTTAACCTTTGTTTCCAGTTGTTAAGTGATGTCCCGGTCAAGTTACTGTCATGGTGTGCATCCAGAGATCAGGGAGTCCACAACTCTACCAGAAAATTAGTTTGGGAAAACTTCATTTCTGCACCATTTTACTGATCCTGCACACATGATCAAATGGCCACAGCAGTCACTCAGACTCAGCACTGAGGTCAGGGTGTCATGAACCTTCAGAAATGGGCAGAGACTACTTCATTTAGTAGAAATGGCAATACAAATGAAGCAGCTTTCTGGAATCACTTTGATCCCAGAGCAGACAGTACACACCACTTTCCTGAGAGGTGCACAGCTTCTCCCTCCCATGAGCTACTTGGGAAGAAATCAGGCTATGAGTCAGGAGATCTGAGGCCAGAGGTGCAGTTCATCCTAACACATGATTATCACAGCCAGCACCCCACATTCGGCTACTTGTATGCATCTGAAAAGTGAAGGTGCAGTATTGTCAGTGGTAAGGCTCATGGAGCTCATTAAACAAAATCTGGAAGTTAATTATTAATCAAAGGCAAGAAAATTGTGTTCTGCTTCAGTATGACAATGCCAGTGCATAAAGTCTTGAGCTAACAGTCACTTTAAAAAATGAATGGTGATTACTGTTACAGCAGCTGTTTCAACAGCCACTTTAGAACCAGCAATATGTTAGTCAGCTATATGTTAGCAGCAGACATAAGGACAGTTCAGAGTTGAGATTTCTAGTACTGCAAGCTTCTCTCAGATAATTAGCATCTATAGAAACATCCACTTCAACGGAGGGGCTGGGGAACAGGGAACTGGAAGTGGAGATCACTATGCTGGAGGGTGAGGATATGGAGAATTTGAATTTGAACTCCATAGGTGAGTGCAGCTAAAAGTGGCTTCAGAGATAAACAAGCTAGTAGAAGCTTTAATTTCTCTGCCTGTAAAAAAAAACAAAAATAAAAACAAACAAACAAAAAACCTACGAGAAAACCAGTTGCTAGTGGACAAAGCAAATCCATAGATAAACAGCTGTGTTAATTCCATAGTCTTTGTGCTTTCCATTGTTTTTTTGTTACCAAAGTATTGCTTGAGGGACACTGCTACAGGATTGCTGTTTAATGAAAATTGACTTAAAACCAGCCTGCAAGGAAACCACAGATGCTTGTTGGAAAGCATCATTACGACTCCTCTCCTCCTCCTATTTTTTTACTCATTCAACAGCTTAGACAAAAAAAAAACCAAAACCACAAAAACACAACCAAAAAACAACATAAAGAAACAAACAAATGCCCAAACCCTCAAGCCATACCCCTAAACCTCTAAAGACTTTTAAAGCATTGCTGGTACATCAGAGAGCAGGACTGACCAGAAAAAATGTACATTGATTTCTAGCAAGTGTTGCTGACACAAGCAGCTTAGATAGGGATCTCAGGTTGCATTTGTTGAGTTTTGCCCAGTACCACACAGTGAGAAGGGAGATTAAAAAAACTAGACAACCCTTGAGATTTTGCTGTGAAGTGTGTTCCGTGTTTCTGTGCTTTAATGTGTGTAACTGCTATGTGGGCTTGATAGCTGATGTGGTATTTGATTACGCCAGTTGTTTTACACATTTCAAGGTAAAAAGAGAGAGCCACAGAAAATGAGCAAACAGAAAACCCAACCCCACAACATTTTTGTATTTCATACATTTTTTCTTTCTTCTATAGTGTCTCAGAAAGAGCAGGGTAAATATGTTGCCTTTGTAGTCAATCTGTTCAACAACCAGACAAGCAACCTTGTAAGTTTCCTGGGAAGACCCAAGTGAGTTCAGTGCTCCACTGTGGTGTCTTCCAAAGTACTGTCAGCAAAATCTGGGAGGACCAGAGAGAATAAGCACTTAAACATAGCAGCAGTGCCACGGGAAACTGCACTGAGCAGAGATACCTGCAATAGAGCCCTGTGTGCTCCATCTCAGCTTCCTGCTCCACCTGTTGCTGTTCACAACTGCTGAGAAGCATCAAAAGTTTATTCTGCCAACTTCAGTTGTTGCCAGTGCCTCTGATGCAGATCAGCCCTGTACTGTACCCCTAGCTTTTCAGATTCATTGCATGCCCTCCATTTTTTTATATCACAACTAAAATGTCTTCTGGTTTATGATGCCAAGCTCCGTGGTCTAATAAAGACAGGCTCTGTGTTATGTACTTATAATGCTAAATTAGTCATAGTGGCAGTTTTGAGGGCACATTTATTTCTAGAATCTCTTATTTAATTTATGATTCTATCTTGTCTTTCACAACTCACATTTTTCTCAGTAGCACTTCCAATTCCACAGGTTTATCCATCCAAGGAATTTCCCTGACAACAAAAATACGAATCTGTGTTCTCTCATAAGTATGCCTGCTGATATTGATTCACCCTTGCTTTTTGAGTACTGGTTCTTCTCAATGCTATACAGTGGGTGGTTCTCAAACTCTTCTCTTCCCTTCTCTGACAGTGCCAGCATTGATTCAGTGCAGAATTTATTTTAGTGCAATCTTTGTCCTCTCAATCATTATTTTACAGGCACTCTTTCCTCCAACTTAAGTTTTGCCAGCTGCCATGATTGTTTATAGACTGACTAACAAGGCAAAGAATGGACCTCATTTCCACTGCTGAGCAGGGAGACAGCAGTCCTGTTCTCTAGTCTTTGTGTTCCAGCTGCTACGTGATGGCTCTCTCAGCTGTCTTCCTTATTAGAGTGCATTGTATTCTTCACACGAGAAGCTGTTCTGGAAGCTACCTGGAATATCTAAAAGCAGGTTATACAGGATTTTTCAAGTTTTCTCTGATGTGAAGAACGACCCTGTTCCTACTGGGGGGATTTTACTAAGTTGTTCTGTTGCTGCCATTTGACTTGTGCAGGGTGACTCTGCTGTAGATGTGTTTCTGGACACTGGGGCTAGCATGCCATTTCATGGCAATAAAAACATAACTGTTGCTTGTTTTCATAAGTACCATGAGAAATTTCTTAAGGGCATTCCACATTATTTGTTCCATACCCCTTTTCCCAATGCTAAGCTCTAGGTTTTCCTGGAATTTCTGCTGAAGTCTCTGGTGTTTTTACTCATCCAGTATGTACTTCTCCTATCGCCAGCTCTTCCATGGTTAAGATTTCAAGTACTAAGATTTTCTTAGTTATCGTAGTCAATACACACTCCAAGCATGAGTTTAGATTCCTTTGTCTAATGGAATCATCCCACATAATTCTAGGAGGAAAAAAAAAAGAACTACCCCCACAAGAAGTGGGGGTACAAGTGCTCTCCTTTTGGTATTGCCTGTGTGCTCTAAGATGAAACATCCCTATTGTTAAAAATGCATTCAGCCACCATACAACTCTTATCTATATAGCTGTCTTTTAGAATGATGTGAATAGCCCCCCCCCCCCAAAAGCTCCTTATTCATGCATAAGTGCTTTGACTGGAGTAGTGGGGAACAGATACATATTCTTCTCTCAGTGAATAACCAGATGGAGATTTTTACTTTTGCAAATAACAAAGAAGAAATACCACAGTGAAGAGGACAAAATGGCTTCCCAGGACTCAGCAGCACTCCGTTCACACTGTCATTTTACATTTGCTAACGTTCACAGAGGATGGCTGGTTGCTGTCAGTCAGAGGGGTAACATGCGTTAACAAGCTTAACAGTTAGTGTTTGAACACTGCCTTGTGTGCTGACAGCACTTCAATTGATGTGTGCTTTATCCGTTCACCTAGGCAGAAGAAATCTCCAGGAACTTCTGGACCCAGTTTTGCTCTATTCAAAATCAATTGGAGTTTTGTCATTGACTTTAGTAGGCAACAGATCAGCCCTTTAGTGCTGCATGAGTGGCAGTGAGAGGAGAAATTGAGACTACACAGGCTGAAGTGTATTGAAGGCATATTGTCTTTATTTTTTTTTTGTCAACAAATAGGTGCTGATGAATTTAACTCTCAGTCTCATTATGGAAATAGAAACTCTTAAAATAATGTCACATTACAGCATTTCTGAACTTTCTAAAACTACGTTCTTATTACTCTGGGGGAAAAAAAAGAAGAAAAAAAAAAAGTAAATCTATTTGCAAAAGTCATTGTAGTTTTAAGCTGCAGTTTCATATCACAGTTTGTTCTACCAGCCCTTAGGACCATAACTTTCCAAGTGGAAATTTAGACATTTAAATTTAAAATAGCTATCCAGAAAAGCCTTGCTTAGATAACAAAAACTTTACTTCCATACAAAATTGTAAAAGACTATACACAACCCAAGAGTATTCTACAGCACCTGTCTCACAGCTACATTTGGTTGGCCATCTACATCATCAAAGTGTTTCTGGTGACATCTTTACCACTCATGCACATCCCTTTGGTGTCGTAAATATTCACACTTGCACATTTTGTGGGCTGGGCTCCATCACAAAACCCAGGGATGACAGGTGGTTTCCTTCAGCTTCTGGCTGTTTAAGGCGGAGGAATTGTCTAATCTTCCTATTGAAATTATTTCCCTGGGGATAAATGGAAATGCTGAGCCAGGAAAGGTGCTTTCCAAAGCATTTAATTGATGGGATTCCTCTCCTCCTTGATACCAAACGCTGATATTTAAATGTTAGCACTATTTGGTAATAGGTTAAATAAAGTAAATTCCACCCAGCTGAGGTAGTTTTGCCTGTGACAACAAGGTGACTACTTATACAAATGAGTGAACTGGTAATTTCCCTTTTCACTAGGAAGTCCTAATTCTTCACCATGTGAAGTCTTTGTCACAATATTAGCTAATAAATATAGATCTATAGAAGTAGTGTACACTACTTGAGGGACAGGTGTCCTACCTGTAGGCACTGCAGAGCATAATGTTAAATGGTCATGTCTTGATCTTAAGATGTCTAAACTCTTGTTCTTCAGTTGTCCTTGCTGCACATGTGGTAATTTGCCTTTGGGTCAGCCAGAGCACTGTAAAACACAGTTGTTATACAACAGAGGCCAAGAAAGCTAGGTCTTCCTTCTCTTCTATGACTTAATGAAGTGATTTGGCATGAAGTTAACATTAAATGCACAGGCTGCTCTGTCTTAATGGACGAAAGGGAAGGGCTATATTTTCTTTTTCCTTCACAGAAAAGCATGGAAGAAAGTTTATTTTATATTCCTAAGGAAGACATCCCAATTACTGTTGTTCTGCTAAGCTTTATCCTCCTAGACATGCTTACACTGGCACTCCCACATGAAATAAAAAGCATTGCATTTACAGTCGAGAATAGAATGGAGAGGGTAAGCAAATATTTGCATATGTATCCAAAGCTTAACAGGATTACCCATAACAATGGTAAGTATGGAGCTCCTTCACATTAAAAAAAAAAAAAAAAAAATCTTCACTTTATTGGAACTATTTCTTGTGCAGAAATGAAAGTGCCACAAAGATGAAATTTGGGTTATTACCGTTTCAGGGAGATGATCAGAAAATTTCACAATTAAAAAGTGAATCCGTCATTTGGGAGACCAGGGACCCCTGATAGCTAGGAAAGAAACTGACAAAAACTACCCAGCTGCAACAGATCTCTGGAAATATACTTTGAAAAGTGCCTTAGACTAACATCCTTGGACAAAAGCATGGATTCTGGTTCAAGTTATAGAGGAATGTGAAGAAGAATGTACTGCATCTGAAAGGGTAACTGTTGTACTGGGGTATGCTACAAGAAGGTTGCTGTGCACGAGGCAACAAGACAGAGATTGCTATTCAGGTACCATCCAATTCCTCTCAATAGACCCACACAGTGAGGAGTGAATGACAAGGTGTCACTAAAAACTGATTAGAGAACCTGTTACAATCGCTTTAGATACTATGGGTTTACACGACAGACTGAAAGGTGGATCAGCTGTTGCTAATCCAGCAGATCCTTTCCAGATGAAGGGCAGGCAAAGTTCACAAGTCTCGGTGCTTTCGGCAGGAGGCAGAAGCCCAGCTGCAACTCCTGTCCGTCTTGAGCTGACCTTTTCCTTGCAAGCTGCTTTTCAGTAATTACGTGCTGCAAACAGTGCTGGCCTGTTTGCTCACAGCAGCTTTTTTCCCAGATCATAGAATCATAGAATTATAGAATGGCAAGACCNTCTCCAGCCATTCACCACCCAGCCTGGATTTGTGCTTGGGATTGTGCCTACCCAGGTGCAGGACCTTACACTTGGCCTTGTTGAATTTCCTGAGGTTGGCCTGGGCACAACTCTCCAGCCTGTCCAGGTCCCTCTGGATGGCATCCCTGCCCTCTAGCAAGTCGACTGTGCCACACAGATTTTGATACTCTAGTCTGCCTGAGCACGTATCTTCAAACGGGTCCCTGGGTGCAGCCCTCTGCATCACCTCTTCTGGAGGGCCTCATCTACCCTGCTTGGCCCTGCTTACCCTTTTTAAGGCTGGACTTTATTCATTCCATCACTGGCACCTTAAGGCTGACACAACTTATGGAAATGGACTACTGTTTCTGCATAAACATTACTGTTTTATCTCCAGTTAATGGAGTGGAAAAAGATAAAAAGCACTATCCAGTCAGAAAAGATCTGAAGACTTTACTGCTGGACATACACTTGTCTACTTGGCAGGTGTTATATTTTAATCTGAAACATCCCCTCCCCCATATTGGTCACTATCAAAAGCAAAGTACTGGACTAGTGAGATTACATTTCTCACCATATTGGCATTGCCTAGCGGTGACATAGCCTTTGTTTAACAGAAGGACTTTGGTGCTGGAGCGATGGTGTATTAGTAGGGCAGACTAATTAAGCTTATAAAAAACCAATTTATTGCTAATAAGAAAATTAATTTGATTTTTTTTTGTGTTAAGCATCTGGAACACTTGTAATACTAGTGTAAAGATCTGGGCTGGAAAATTAGAGTATGGATAACAGGAGCACAGAAATAGTTGCTGATGTGAGAGGAAAGGTAAATAGGAAAATTTATGTGGGTAGATAAGGAAAGGCTTAGGATATTTAAAGACTAATAGATGAAAAAGACAGTTCAGTGTAGATAAATGATGAATAATGAATTCATGACAAAGTGTTTCCAGCATTCTTGGGTGCTTCATACATTCAGAGAAATATAAAGCAAGAGAACAGACCATGCTGTAAATTTGAATGCCTACAGTGAAGCTAGTAGAGCTTGGCTGATTTACACCTCTGAAGGACTGGACCCTTACAGTGCAAGTGTTGCTGGTGAATGATGAGAAACAAAGGAATAAATCCCAGTTTGTTTAGAAACTCTGTATGGGGCAGTAGGGGTTATGTTATTTGCTTTTTCATTAGTATTTAATTTGCTCCATTTGTTAAGGAAAAAAACCAAAACCACAACAATCGCATAAAAGACATTTAGTACCTTAATTTTAAAATTCTCAAAATAAGCAAAATAAGCCAGCAGAGACTATCTAAAGGACATCAGTCTACTAAGGGAAAATTCTTTTCTAGTTTATAAAGAGCAATTACACTCTAAACTGTGGAAGAGATTTACTTAGAAGTGTCATTAGTTACTGATAGCTGCTGTCTCTAGGCACTTGACATCTATGCGTGGTCCTGACATGTTAGTTTTAGCAGTTAATGTTTTAATCAATAGTTAGACTGCTTAATTTAAGCTGTAATTACTTTGAGAATTTATAGGATAAATATATATTTTTATATATCTGTTTCCCCCCTACTTTCAAATGTGCTAGAAATTAAAACCTTGTACCTGAAAATAACAAAACAGCCTGAAATGAATGACATTAAAACTCTCCTGGTAAAAGATAAAAAAAAAAAAGGTGACAATTTCAGTAAATTAGGGAGTTTCAACTTGTCTTTTAAAAATGAGATGTAGTCACAGAAGGCAAAGGCAGGGACTGGGAGAATGAAAAGCCACCCTCTGTAAGCCAAGATCATGTCAGAGACTATCTAAGGAACCTGGAAGTGCACAAGTCCATGTGACCTCATGAAATGCATTCCTGGGTTTGGAGGGAGATAATGAATGAAGCTGATAAGCTTCTATCCATCATATTTGAAAAGTCATGGCAGTTTGTTGAAGCTCCTGCTGACTGGAAGAGGAGAAACAAACATTCCCTTTTAAAAAAGGCAAAAATGCAACCACAGGCCTGCCAGTCTCACCTTTGTGCCCAGCAAGACTGTGGAATAAATCCCCCTGGAAAACAGGGAGGTGATTGAGTGCAGCCAACATGGCTTCACTAAAGGTAAATTGTGCTTGACAAACATAGAATTACAGAATTGGTTTGGTTGGAAAAGACCTCTAAAATCATTGAATCAAATCCTTAATCTAACACCACCATGGGCATTAAACCATGTCCTGAAGTGCCATGTCCACACATATCTTGAACACCTCCAGGACCTCCTGACCATTCTTTCCGCAAAGACATTTTTCCTATTATCCAATCTAAACCTCCTCTGGCACAATTTGAAGCTACTTCCTCTTGTCCTATCACCTGACCAACACTCACTTCACTGCAACCTCCTTTTAGGTAGTAGTAAAGAGCAATGAGGTCTCCTCTCAGCCTCCTCTTCTCCAAACTAAACAATCCCAGTTCCCTCAGCCACTCCTCATAAGACTTGCTCTCTAGACCCTTCACCAGCTTTGTTGCCCTTACTTGGACATACTACAGCACCTTAATGTCTTTCTTGTAGTGAGGGCCCAAAACTAAACACAACATTCATGGTGTGGCCTCAATGCTGAGAACAGAGGAAGAGTAATTTCCCTACTCTTGCTGGTCACACCATTCCTGATACAGGTCAGGATGTTGTTGATTTTCTCGGCTGTCTGAGCACATTCACATTAATCTGGCTGTCAATCAGCATACCCAAGATCTTTTCTGCTGGGCAACTTTCCAGCCACTTCTGCCCCAAGCCTACAGCATTATATGGGATTGTTGTGGTCCAAATACAGGACCCAGCACTTGGCTTTGTTAAACCTCACACAATTGACCTCAGCCCATCAATCCAACCTGTCCAGAACTCTTTGCAGTGCCCTTCAACCCTCAAGCACTTGAACCTTCCCACCCAATTTAGTGCTATCTGCAACCGACATCATCTAGCTGGACTTCTGCAAAGCATTTGCCCATGTTCTGCATTACAACCTTGTCTGTAAATTGGAGAAACATGAACTCGATGGATTGACCACTTGGTAGAGAAGGAATGGGTTGGATGATCACACTCAAAGAATTGCAGTCAACAGGTCAATGCTCAAGTGGAGACCACCAATGAAGAAGGACATGAGTGTGTTGGTTAACAGGAAGCTCAACAAGTGAGAGCAGTGTGTGTTCTGCAGCCCAGAAGGCTGACTTTATCTTGGGCAGCATCAAAAGAAGTGTGGCCAGCAGTTCAAAGAAGGTAATTTTAAGTAAAACTTGTAGCCATGTTCTCTTTCAGAAGTGTTTAGTTTATTAGACAGATACTTGATTCATGCTCTTCTTTTGAGAAATGAGTGCATTTCATCTGGCTGACTAACCTTGATTAAAGTCTCTCACTTCTGAGGGAAGGAATGTGGGATCAAAGCTTGTTTTATGGTGGTAAGAAAGTGCAGTATGACTTGCTTTTACCTTTAAGTGTTGATTTGAGTGACTTAGTAGAAAAGCGAGTAAATGAAAAGCTGGTTGTGTTTCTCTTAGCCAAATTGACATTTCTATCCTGTTATTAATTTTGAGCTTCTTGGGCAATAGCACTTACACATTTATCTGTGTGATAAACTTTGCTTTGTTTTGGTTCGGGTGGTTTTTTTTTTTTTTTTTTTTTTTAGTTTTTGTTTTGGTTTTGGTTTTGTTTTTTTTTTTAACGTGAACATTCATCTTTCTTTACAAAAGTCATGAGCTACAAATCAAAGATGGGAGTGTAACATAGTATTAGACATGAACAGAACATCTCGTTTCTCTCACCAAACTTGCATCTTCAGTGATTCTATTCACACAGATTTGGAGCTATGGTTTCTACACAGAGTGAAAACAACTGTATCCACCATCCAGACTGTGTCCTATCAGACACAAAAGAGTGTATTCCAATATGGAATATCTTTCTAACATTCAAATGTTAAAATGCTTCGTGTAGGGGAGCATGAGTTAGAAGACACAGAAGCTACTTCAGCTCCTCATGTGCAGAGAATTTCTATCAGTTTCCTAGGCGTTGTGATGGACGTTTTAACCTTCATTTATTACTAGTCCAGTCCTCAACAAGATATAAATCACTTACCTCTCTAAGTGGATGATGTGTTTATATGGATGTACCATGGGTTGATAACATCATTGAAAAAGCCAGACAAAACCACTTTGTAGTTCCCAACATTTTAAGTTTTCCTGTCAAAGCTGTTCTCTACATCAAATTGCAGATCCATCCCTGTGTCCATCCCTGGCGTGTTTATCAGCCCGCTACATAAGCATGAAGTAAATACAGAACAAAAAGTGAGCTCCTGATGAAGAAAAGGAATACTCAAGAAGGAAACATCTGTAACCCAAAACAAATTTAGCACCACCCTATTAAACTGGAACTGACTGACTTGCGGGGAGTGTGTTTAACTGACACAGAACATTCTAACTCAGTTACAGTGTCATATAAACACATTGCTATGGATTCTGAATTGGAGTTGACTAATTAACTGCGACAATTACAAACCAGCTCACACTAGTGAGATAACATCCAGTCTTTTGTCTGTTTTATTCTTCATTTGAGATGAGCTTGACCTCCTTCTATCTACAGTCCCACTGGCATTTCTTTTTCTTTTCTGAAATTATTTTGCATAGTCCTTGGCTGTCACTAGGAGAGATTAATGGCTGGTACCCATCCTTCTGTCACAACATGAAGGATTGTCATTTGTGCGAATTGATTTCACCCATTGTTCTGTCCTGTAAAAAAAATATTTGTCAATAAAACAGATGTAAGGAAAATCCTTTGGCACTGGTATTATGAGCTGATTCATCTTCATCACCATGAAACTAGCTGGAAAGTATACAAAGGAAAAAAATCTGTTGTCATGATAAACTTGAGTTGTATTTAGGATAAATACTACTCTACTTACCTGCTGAAGGCACTGCACATTATATTGAGAAATGGAAACTGAATAAGATAAACTTATTATCCTGACCTCATTCATTTTCACATTAATTCCAAAGTTGCTCTCTTATTTGAAAAATTCTGCACCTAAACTCAAATAGGAAGACTCTTCTCATTCTTAATATTCTATTGGCTCGTTATATCTTCATTTTACCACTGCAATGTGGGAATTATGAAATTGATTTTTCTTCTTCTCAGTAAGTTTTTGTTTGTCTAGTGTAACTAATATGTGTTGCTATTTAGGACATTATAAATATCTTGATATTGGTTTATGAGCACTAAGGCTTTTGTAAAACTATAAATCTTGAACACACTTTTTTTTGCTACTCAGGCTACATAATATCACACAGTATCACAGTATAAGCAAGGTTGGAAGAGACCTCAAAGATCATCAAGTCCAACCCATTACCACAGACCTCGAGACTAGACCATGGCACCAAGTGCCATGTCCAAATGTGCCTTGAACACCTCCAGGGACGGTGACTCCACCACCTCCCTGGGCAGCCCATTCCAGTGGGGAATGACTCTCTCAGTGAAGAACTTTCTCCTCACCTCGAGCCTAAACTTCCCCTGGCGCAGCTTGAGACTGTGTCCTCTTGTTCTGGTGCTGGTTGCCTGAGAGAAGAAAGCAACCTCCTGCTGGCCACAACCACCCTTCAGGTAGTTGTAGACAGCAATAAGGTCTGCCCTGAGCCTCCTCTTCGCCAGGCTAAACAATCCCAGCTCCCTCAGCCTCTCCTCATAGGGCTTGTTCGTTAGATGTGCTCACTTCCAATTTTTAAAACACTTTTGTGGTTGTGGATATTCACGAGTCACTTGCAAATAATAAATAAATAAATAGTTAGAGAGAGAAATAAATAAATGAGAGAAAGAAAATCTGTAATGTCCAAACCCCACAGACTTTGCAGTGGAAGTCATACATACCCTTGATTTTTGTCAAAATTCTTTTCTGGGTTGGAAAGCAAAGTTTTTTCTGTCTTTAGAAAGATTGATACAGTATCTTTCCTCAAGCTTTCATTCAGCAATGCATGAAGCTTGGGTAGGAAGGGAAGAAATAAGAACGTGTTCATTAGAACAAGACACGAGTAATTCTAACGCTTCAAGCAACAGAGACACTGATTTCACCAGACAGAGTGAGTAGATGTGATGTATTAATCTCAGCCTTCAGAAAACTGCCCAAACACATCTGTCCCAGTCTAGCCAGCTAAGCCGCTTTTATAGTCAGTGGAGAGGGGAATGACATAAAAAGACTCACCTCATACTAAGGCAAGTGTCTAACACAAGTTGAAGGAATTGTTCTTTGGAGAAGAAAAATTTTGAAAGTCTAGAAAGCTGCTGATTTTTTACAGTTGGACATTTTAATAGTACTAATAATGAAGACAAAAAAGCAGTAGTCTATATTTCAGCAAAGGGGAAGCATTGTGTTTGTATAACAAAAGGATGATAAAGTGTTTTGAAGTCTGTCTGTAACTATGGGGATGTTCGGCAGCGTCTGAATGAGCAAACCTAGAGAAATTACACATAAGAGCCTTTAAAGAAATGGTAGGAGAGAGCTGTTCTCTCTATTTAATGAATTGTTGAGTTTAACAGCAAGTTATCAGTAGCAGTGACAGTGCTCCTCATAAGCTATGTGCTCTTAAAAAAAATTATGAGAAAAGTTACAAATTGAAGAGGACTTTTGCCTTTGCATCTGTTTGCACAAACGTCTGTGATCTTTTGCTCACACTTCTACTCGGTATAATTATTGTTTTATAAAGAAAGCGACTCAGGAGATTAATGTTTAGTTTAAATCTGTCTGTTCCTCATTTGTAAGAAGTAGATAACAAAGCTTTCACTCTTCTTCCTACGATCTCAGGATTTCAAAGCAAAGACTGGATGATCTTTGAGGTCTCTTCCTCAAAGATATATTCTGGTGTTATGAAAGTGCCCAAGACAACAGCCATTTCACTTCTAGCATGGACTATGAGACCACTACAGAGTAAGAAAACTGAAGTATGTTTTAGAATTCATAAAATTATAAAAGATTCTTCTGTTTTTCAAGGAGATATTCATTCTCTCATATCTGTTTACAATTGCATCTTCCACATAACCAGCTCCTTCAGCATCTCTAAAGTCCTTGAAGCTAGGAAGGCTTCTCTGTTACTGTTACTATAGCAATGAAACACATGAAACTGTCACTTCACCAAATCCAGAAGATTAACAGCAAAATGAGAATGGAAGCTTTCTAAAAGATATTGTTCAGAGGCCTTCCTTCCTGTTCTTACTGCAAAGAAGAGTGCAGTGCAGACCCTGAAAGAGGTTTTGTTCTTCCCTCAGTTGAGAAAGACTTTTCAAATGCGATGCATGTTGCTTAAGTATTAGAGGCAGTAAGAGGAATGGATTAGCCCAGACAATATTGAATCTGAGCATAAAAAAATGTGGATGAAAAAAATGAAAAAAGAGAATGTACTCAGTTGTAAGAACATTTAATTACAGCTCTTTCAGAAGGACTCTGAATTAATATAATCATAAACATACAACTATTTTTCAGAGTCTTTTGTTGGTCATATGGCAATTCTTATTTCTGATTTAAAAGTCAAACAAACAAATAACATTTATCCAGTTAATCTCATAGCCTTTGGAACACAGGATGGAATTTCTTTGAAATAATCAGGCATTCCACATTGGATCCTTGAATGCCACTTCTAGAACTGGAGGGCAAATACCTACAATGCACAGACAGGACAAAGATGTCCCCATGCTAGGGTTAATGTTCAGTGAAGTATCAAAAGTTTCTTTATGTGACTGCCACATGGTAGCTCATATTCAGGTGTTTTGTGTACAACCTCTAAAAGAGGAGAAGGTGGCAGCAAAGGGTGTTGGTGTTCTTTTGGGTTTGTTTTTTTGTGTGTCTGATCCATTTGTTCCTAAGCAAGCTGAAGTAGCCTGAGGTCTGCTTGAAGTCTGCAGCTGCCCTGTTGACTTTGCTCAGATGCTACCATTGCAGAGAGAGATTTTCTTTGTGTCAAGAAGTTTGTGCTGGTTGCAGCTTGAACTTCCAGTTGTGTCCTGTTGCTTGCATACACAAGAAAGATGTCCCTTTGGTCCTCCATCCTCTAATCTGGAAATGGCAGTGGCTATAGCTTTTGTGAAAGCCACCAGAGGTCATTGCACTATGTGAAATGTGAGTGAAATAGGGTCTCTGCTCCTGGCAGAGCTTTGGTGTTGTGCTAGGTATTCCTCCTAAAGGCAGCTGTGAAATGCTTCACAGCTCCCAATACTTCTACCAGAAATACTTCTCAACAACTATTATCAGAAAATTGATAATGCCTAAGTAGTAATGTGTCTGGCTTTGGAGTCTCAGTACACCATGGCAGGGCCATGAAAGTAATCAGAGAGCTGGAAAACCCTTCCTATGAAGAAAGGTTGAGAGAGCTGGGGTTGTTTAGCCTAGAGAAGGCTCCAGGGAGACCTTATTGCAGCCTTCCAGTGCTCAAAGGAGGCTCATAAACAATAAAGATGGGGTCAATCTTTATAGTAGGACCTATTGCAACAGGACAACAGGTAATAGTTTTAAACTAAAAAAGGGTCAATTTAGACTAAAGATAAGGAAGATTTTTTTTTTTTTTGCTGTGAGGGTAGTGAAACCTGGCACAGGTTACACAGAGAGCTAGTAGAAGCCCCACAGCTGGAAACATTCAATGCCAACTTGAATGGGGCTCTGAGCAACCTGATCTAATTGAAGATGTCCCTGCTCACTGTGGGGGTTTTGAATGACCTTTAAAGGTCCCTTCCAACCTAAAGCATTCTATGATTCTATGAATAGCCAAGCTGGTTTTAACCAATGTTCACTGTGTAATGCAATTTTAATAAAACCCATTGTTCCCTCCCTTTCCAAGAGTCTGCTTTCCTCTTCTCACAGGCTCTCATCTGCCTTTCTTTTGTCAAACATGCTTTTCTGTTCAAACTTAATTCAGTATCTGCCAAATAATAGAGAATAGATTCTTAGGGATTTATATTAAAATAGTGCTTTCCATCTAGATGATTACCAAGGCCTACATACTTTGAATTATAAATTATGAATTTCTCAGCCAGTACCGAGATTGCTTAAGATCGGTGGGGCTGTGTTGATTTACATTACTTGAGGTTCATTCTCCTTTATTGGAATAATTCTCTTCTCCCTGATAGTGCAGGTAGCTATAGACAGAATACAATATGGCAACAATTTAATAGTATTTAATTGTAAATAATGCTTCTTGCTTACATAGCTCATGGTAAAACGTTATTTGTTTCACTCTAGATACAGCTTATCCTATTTGAGGCAGAGGAGTGAGATGAACAACTTCTCAGAGCATTTCTTGGTCTTTTGTCTACATTTTTTTTTTTTTTTTAAATTTTGAAAAGGTACAGACTGATTTGTAATTCTGTGTTAATAACATTATGTACAGGCTATTTTGGCAAAGATTTTCAATCTGGAGAAGAAAAAAAAAAGCTGAAAAACATCTTTAAAAAAAAAATCTTTGTGAGTACAAGTGGTCAAGAGCTGGTTTACATTTCAGCTATGTGATTAGGAGCACAGCAGTGCTGTGTCCCCCGGAGTGGGGGCATTGATTTAGTACTGAATTACAGGGATGCCACCTACTGTTGAAAGCTACCACTTGTTCATTTACATTACATGTTTCTCTAGGGCTGAGATACGTTTGTATGCAGTGAAAACTCAGTGTGGGAGGGCAGTCTTAAAGCAGAAGGATGTATGAACCTGACCAGCAGACGATCGCTGAAATTGCCACATTTTACTCTGCTCCCTTTATGGAATCATTCTAACTTGCTCAACTGGACATATTCCTCCTAGTATAGCTACTGTGTTCTACTGTAAAGCCCTATCAATTTAGGAGCATGAGTTACTTGTTTCAGCAAGATACATGGTTAGGGTTTATCACATGTTCTGTATTTCAGTGTCATCATATTGCAGTTTCAGCTCCAAATTTAGTCAGGAAAGATGGAAAGCATAACGCGGCAGAAGACAGCAGATTACAAGCCTGGTGAGCCAACACTAGCAGGCACATTCAAACCTATCAAAACCCCAGTTTGATGTACATGACAGGTAGTTTCAAGAATAATGATTGATGCTCAGATCATATAGCAATGTTCCAAACCCTTAATGCTATCCCTGTTCAATCTCATTCTAGGGTAGCCATGCATGAATTGCATAGCTGCCTATCCTGAGCCTTGAGAATGAGAGATTTCCCAGGGGATGTTCAAGTGAACCATTGATAAGTTTGCTTCATGAAGCCTGGGAAGATGATGGGAGTCACCGCTTCAATAGTTTTTGAGAGGATTGAAGGCCACACCCAATCTTTTGTGAGAAAAATTAGTCACCAAACTGTAGAATAGTTTTTCCCGAAGTACACGTTTCCAGTAAAAAAGTCAGCAGCACAGATACTAAACTGATTTGTCAAGATCCCACAGCATGAGTCTTACAACATACAAATAGAAATTAGAACAATGAAGGCTTCTATTCAGAGCTCAGCATCTCCAAAGACAAAGGAGATTAAGAAATACTCATGTCAGAGAAAGGAGCAAGTTTTAAAGTAAGAATTAATATGTGAATGTTCTAGATTTCAGGGAGGCTTTAGAAAAATCAGTATCTGAAGAAATTGTCATTTTAGTTGTGAAGTGTTACAGAGACAAGTGTTATTGGCATATGTTTAGAGCTTGGGATATAACCCTCAGAAGAATTACTTTAATAATAACATCTTGCATGTTGCTGATCGCTGATCCATCCTAACTAAATTTCAAAATCTTCAGCTTGACAGAGTTCCGACAACTTTTCATTGTAATTATAGATGTTATTTTTAATCTGATGAAAAAAAATTTGCCAGAGCTATAATTTCAGATAATTTCATAATTTTCAAGTAATATATGAAAAACATGCAAGTAAATCAATTTAAAAATGTTGATGTTGACTTGGAAAGTGAATTCTCCCAAGATTTTTTTTAGATAGATAAACAGATAATTGATAACTTACTTAGGAGAGCTTCAGGCATGTTTCTTCTACAGAGAAACAGTGAATAAAGCTTCTAGGGTTTTAAGATGAGATATAAACACTTTGTATATGATAGCTACCTACAGAGTACAGACCAGTGTAGTGATTTATTCCAAGAGCAGCCCCAGTTTCCCTCCAGAAATATGGGAAAAAGATTTGAGAGATACGGATTTAAAAAAAAAACCCAAACCTTCTTACTCCAAACTTGTATCTTTCACTCCCTTCAAGCCTGTGTTTAGTGCTAGTGTTTCAGCTGAGCTACATAAAGGAGTTGATGAGCAATGGAGAAACACCTCTCAGTTTTGTATGTAGCTGAACATTTCTCTCTGGTAGAGAGAATCTGGACTTTTTGAACTGCTTGAAATAGAGAAGAAATCTGAATGCCTTTTTAAAGATACAGAAGGAGCAGCAGTGTCATGATTATTCTGAAGCGATCACCAAATCCTCTCTGTTGACATGACTTATGAAGCACTTTAGCTCTGTTAAAAGTACCAGAAACTAATTTCTAGTAATTTCTGCATAATTTAAATGACAGATAGGAAGGCAAAGCATTTCAGCTTGTGATTCTTTCCCTATTTGTAATAAGGGGCTTTATTGAAGGGAGAAAAAATGCTAAATACATTGGACTTGGCATTTAAATAAACTCTTTAATAAATACGTAAAAGAGTATTCAGAAAGGCTGCTAATTGTACACTAACCAGTGGTTATAAAAATGTTGTTTACATTTTATATCAACTCATTGCAAAGCAGGGCTCATTAACATGGAAGCAATGTACTTAATATAAAAAAACTATTCTCAAGGAGTCCTGCACAGGATACTTCAGTATGAGTTAGATTGTGTTGCGGACTTTGAAAAAAGTAGGTAAATTCATCTCCTAATTCACTTTGCAGTAACTTGTGATAATTTGCTTTTTATGATGAAGTCACAGCGACAGTGGACAAGGGAAGGGCAATTGATGTCATCTACCTGGACCTGAGTAAGGCATTTGACTCTGTCCCACATGACATCCTGGTCACCAAGCTGGAAAAACATGGACTTGATGGGTAGAGCACTGCTGGATAAGGAATTGGCTGGATGGTCGCACGCAGAGAGTGGTGATCAAGGGCACAATGNAGTTGGGGCTCTGCAGCCTGGAGAAGAGAAGGCTTCGAGGAGACCTTATAGTAGCCTTCCAGTATCTGAAGGGGGCCTACAGGAAGGCTGGGGAGGGACTATTGACAAGGTCTTGCAATGACAGGACAAGGGGCAATGGGTTTAAACTGACAGAGGGGAGATTTAGACTAAATGTCAGGAGGAAGTTCTTTACAGTGAGGGTGGTGAGGCACTGGAACAGGTTGCCCAGGGAGGTTGTGGCTGCTCCCTCCCTGGAGGTGTTCAAGGCCAGGTTGGACGAGGCCTTGAGGAAGCTGTGCTAGTGGGAGGTGTCCCTGCCTATGGCAGGGGGTTGAAACTAGATGATCCTTGAGGTCTCCTTCCAACCTTACCATTCTATGATTCTATATGGATCACAGGTAACGTATCTCATAGAAGGATATCCATCCCATCATCCTGCTACCATACTGGGTTATTTAATTGCTTTCATGTGGTGCAGCAGCCAACAAATGTGGATCAGCAGAATTCTGAAGTGCACAAAAATGCATTTATTTATGATTTATGATTCCTTCTGGCCTGTTCCTCTAGTTCTCACTTGAAGGGAAAACATGAAAACTGCTTTTTCTGACTAACAGCTACAGAACTGAAACTTATGTTCATCTTACATTTAAACAAAACTCTGAGTTAATCTCATTTGGGTATAAGAAACATGAAATGAGCCTATACAATCCATTATGCTTGAAAGGACAGATTTGCTGGCGCATACTAGTTGTTCAACAGCATTTCAATAATGCCATTAAAACCATATTTAAAGCTATTCAATGTAACTGGAATGGCAAGAAGTGGGTAGAATACATTAGTCAATTTGTC
The DNA here is from genome assembly GCA_013399055.1 of Ramphastos sulfuratus. Lineage (NCBI taxonomy): Eukaryota > Metazoa > Chordata > Aves > Piciformes > Ramphastidae > Ramphastos > Ramphastos sulfuratus. The sequence goes on along the minus strand of WBNM01011780.1, from coordinate 129,051 downwards.
ATTAATCCAGCAAAAAATAAATTACTGATTTTTGTTTTCTTCTTTTCTGTAGAGCTCTAAGTGAATTTAAGTTCAGAAGAAATATTGGCAGAAAGACTGTATCTGGTATGATTTTTCAGAATTTAATTCTTGAGTGTTTGGTACACACACATTATTTATGTGAGCAATGAAGTCATCTAGCAATTAGAGAAAAAATTAAATAAGACTCTTCAATATGACCGGGACTGAAAACAAAACAAGTTTTATGAGTTCAGATGTCTGAGGTTAAATTGTTCAAAACAGACTTTTCACAAGTTTGTCTTCTTCAAAGTTGGTCTCTGTTTTAGCACCTGCATCACTTGGTATGAAGAAAAATCTCTCTCCAAACACGATGCTTCACACAAAATTGGTTACGCTGCAGAATCAAGTGGTCCCAAATTCTCTAACAAAACTGAGGTTTTCCATTGCAGAAACAAGATTGGAGCATTTTATTATTTTCCTCTTTTTCCAAAGTGATAGAGAATGTTATAAGCAGGTATGAATCAAAAACTCCAATAAGTTTGGAGTCTCTAAAGAATTGAAAATGGTTAACTTCTTCATAGATGTGAGCAGGCAATGGTTGAAACTGAGCTTTTTATTTACTCTAGCTTCCAGTTTGATGAAAACTGTGTGGAAGGACATAATGTTTTCCACTACAATAAAAAAGAGAAACTTGAGACTCAAAGCTAAATTGTACAGGATAGTTTGGAAAGTGAGACCATGGTCAGGTTTACAAAGAATTCTATGTGTTAATATTTTGAGCCTGTTTGTCACCAGAATGACAGCAATAAAGTGACACCATATTCTTTACTGGCAAGACAGGAGATCCTTGACAAGATTAATCTTAAATATATATGTATATATATATATACATATTTATTACTGAGATCACTTCTGAGAAGGTTTTCTTCTTTAAAAACTACATAAGTTAGAAAGAATAAAGGACAATCACAGAATCATAGAATGGTTTAGGTTGGAAGGGACCTCAAAGATCATCTAGTTCCAACCCCCTGCCATAGGCAGGGACACCTTCCACTAGGTCACTCAAGGCCTCATCTAACCTAGCCTTGAACACCTCCAGGGAGGAAACATCCACAACCTCCCTGGGCAACCTGTCCCAGTGTCTCACCATCCTCACTGTAAAGAACTTCCTAACATCCAGTTTAAATCTCCCCTCTTCCAGTTTAAACCCAATGCCCTTGTCTTGTCATTACAGGACCTTGTAAATAATCCCTCCCCAGACTTCCTGTAGGCCCCCCTGAGGTACTGGAAGGCTACTATAAGGTCTCCTCAAAGTCTCGAAGCCTTCTCTTCTCCAGGCTGAAGAGCCCCAACTCTCGTAGCCTGTCTTCATAGGAGAGCTGTTTCAGCCCTCTGAGCATCTTCATGGCCTCCTCTGGACTTGCTCCAATAGTTTGATGTCCTTCTTGTGTTGGGAGCATACAGTATTCTAGATGGGGTCTGACGAGAGCAAAGGGGCAGAATCCCCTCCCTTGCCCTGCTGGCAACATTTCTCTTGATGCAGCCCAGGACTCGGTTGCTGTCTGGGCTGTGCTTGCACACTGCAGGCTCATGTTGAGGTTTTCATCAACCCAGACCTCCAGGTCCTCTTCCTCAGGGCTGCTCTCCAGCCATTTGTTACCTAGCCTGGATTTATGCTATTTTCTTACTAGAATCTTATTAGAATAGTAATCTTCTTCCAATAGAAAATGCCCTGTAGTATCAGTTGAGAAGAAATTCAGTGGTGACTGCAGCTCAAATGGGTAATGAAGCAAAGATCAGAAGGCTGCACATACAGTTTTATCAACATGTATCTGTTGTGGGATCATGAAGGCTGGTCAAGAGGAAATGGCAAGTAAAATAATAATATTTTCTTTCAGAAAGAAAAGAAAATATTCTACCACTGCCAAACATACTCATATTAAGAAATGAGTAAAGATAAAAGAGATAAAAGTCTGTGATATTCCTGTTCTAAATGGAACAGAGATAATAGCTACCCATGAAAAGTGAAAAAAGAAAGCAACATTTTTTTCCACTGATATAAACACACTAAAACACTGCAGTTTCATCCATTACCATTAATGTAAAAATAAATAAAGCTTATAAACCCCATGGATGAAACTGGATTGAGGAAAATATGCTCACCTAGCCACCCTTTTCTTCATGAAGCTCTCATTAAAAAAAAGTCAGCCCAAGTGGGAACTATGTTCATCTGTGACTTCTTTACATAATGCAGAAATATGCCTGGCTTAGTGTGTGCAGCATTTGCTGTTTTGGCAGTGAGTTTGTACCTGTACAGGAAACTGTCACAGTTGTGGCACTAAGGTTGGCACTACTGGGTTTGCTGGATTCGATTTCTTATTTAAAAAATACCACACCCCCAGACAGTGGAGTAACAACAAGAAATTACATTTTGTTGTTGTTTCCAGAATCAGCATTGCTGGGATTCATTCAGTGGGGACCTTGTGAAAGCCTAACCTGTCCTCACTCAAAATATGCTAATTTCTTTTCTCTGTGTAGCTTCCTCTGCCCTCTGATGCCTGAATCACTATCAGTGATTATTCCCTGCTTTATCCTGATTACTATGTGACAAACTCAAAAAACAGCCAAGAAAGGGTGAGATTTGAGCCATTTAGTCTCCTTAACCTGCTCCAAGGAAGATCTCAGCAGAAAATTAGCCAAGTTTATTTCTGCATCACTGCACTGAAGACCTAGAAAAACCATGTAGGAATACATGTGCTAGAACTGGATGTTGAGGGTAATTAACTAGCTCAGACAAAAGAATACTCTTCCCCAAAAAAAGTGTAGATTTCCCCTCCACTTTGAAGAAATCAGATAATGAAATCATGGACTTCCAATCTATAACAAACTGGANACCATTATTTCCTTTTCACAGCCTATAATTTTCTTTATTAAAATATTCCAATTAGCCTCAAACCAGCACAGTAATCAATGTCATTAATATGCAAATATTATCACAAAAATTATTGTTAATGCGATGTGAGTTTATTACCGTGTGAACAAATACTGTACCAAAATAGAGCACAAAAAGAAGCTTCTGCCATCATTATATTCACCTGCAAGGTGTTTATTTGTTCAGTCATTGATGCTGGTAGGATTTTCCTAATGTGCTTCAATGTTGAAGTCATACTCCCTACCCACTAGGTACATATGCTTTCCCTCCTCAGTCTATGTGGTAGCAATTAAGCTGGCAGAATGGTATATGATTCACTGGGTGCATGAAAAGTCTCAAAGCTCTGTCCCAACATAGATATCTTTTAAAAAACAGCATGTACCGTGCTCCACAGATCTCATTACCATTAATTAGTTCTATTATGGCACTCTTTAAAAGTTCCATCTGAGCATGGGGCCGTTATTGTTCCATGCATTGTGTGAGGATGAAGATAACAGACTGTGCTTTAACAAGCTTAGTGTCTAGATAGAAAAGGCAGACAAAAGAAGAGAGAGGGAGAAATGGCACAAACAGTTTGAGTAACTTAAGCAGTGTCACACGGGGATGGAGGGCTGAGTCTCTGGTATTAGAGCCTAGATCTTCTGCCTTAATTTGATGCTCTATCTATTTGTATGCATTACTTCTGGTAAATTATCCATGGTGCATTATTCTGTAATCTTTCACGCTGGTATTCTCTGTATGAATACATGCTTCATTCATTGCTCAGCCACTTCTGTAATGAAGAAAGAGCTAGCTTCCTCACATGTTGAAATACATAATAGTCAGGTTTCTCAGCTGGCATTCTTAGGACTTTTGGCTTATTTTATTCTCTGAGTATATCACTTGTATCAGCATGTATCTCTGCCAACCAGTGTTCAAAGATTATTTTAAAAGTCTGACCTACAAAGCAGCTGTTTCCTGTGCTGCTGAAGAGCAATTTAGAAGCTTGAGTGTCACAGATACTATGTGGGAATTTGCCACCTAAAAGTCTGACCCAGAGGTCCCTCCGCAGCATTAAATTCACGGTTATGCAAATGGAAAACACAAAGATATCGCTCTATAAAACAGATTGATAAACAGCTATCTTTGTTTAATGGGGGCATTTTAGGACTTAGTTCATAAAGTATCAGAATTTGAGGAGCAGATGGTAACAACAAACTTGTATTTTATTGAGACTTTGTTTGCCTGAGAAATTTCCAATCAGCTGTAACTCGTAACTATGAAATAATTATTCATCTTTTTATAAATTTTTTTTTCTGTTTCTGCCAACTTGTGGGCAGGCACCACAACAATTTTAAGTCAGTTAGCTTGCACTGGCAGCTGACTTCTGAATTAAATGTATTGCATCCATTATGTTAAAACAGAAAATAAGAAGTTTCATGGTCAGCAGAATGCTAAATCCTCTGAATTTTGTAGCTTCGCCTTCATAACAAGAAAGCTTTTCTTCTGCAAGCTTTGTTCTAGACAAACTTCTGCATGTACTTTGAAGATGACATGCAAAGGAAAAGACAGGTAACATTCTTCTGGTAGAGAACTTGTTGTGGTCAGACTAGCCCTAGGCAATCTGAAGTAATTTTTGTCAGTGGTTTGGAACTAGTAGAACCAAGATAAAAATGAAATTTAGTTGAAATACTTTGGGATAAAGTAGATTGCAATAGCAGGGCCCTGGGTGGGTCAGGGTGCCCAAGTTGTACTTGTAATGTACTTGCATCCAGTCAGTCTGCTTGTAACTTTATTTCCTAAGGAGAAGTGTTAAATGCTCACATATTTAAATGAATGTTGTAAGTAACTGCATGCCTAATTCCTCGCACAATTGACTCAAAACACACCCCTTAGGAGTTGAATTGATACATACCTGTCAAATACTACTTTGGTGGTGTTTTTCCATGCAAGTAGAACCCTAGGTAATAAATCAGATCCTTTGTGTGTAATTTTCTTAATGTCTGGTGTCATTAAACAAACAAAGAAGTAATACACCAGGTTAGATGAAAGAAGTAAAGTACATTGTTTTAGGAACACCGCAGAATATGAACCTGCAGTTAGCTATCTACTTTCTATTAATGATTACGCTTAAAGGTATTGTTAATCTGAGTGATGTACTTTTTCTCTTGCCTCCCTGTGATTTGTCCTTTTACTTTTTGGTTTCAGCTTTCTAAGTACTTTGTCTTGCACTTCTTGGATAGATGTTTTTAGCAATGGGTGAAGTGTAGTTTAATCACCGTGGACATGGCTGGCTTTATGACCCATTCTGACAATGATGAGATCCTCTCCTACTCCCTACATTTTCCCTCCTACAATTTGCTTGTCTCATCTAATTACAGTATCTATGGAGCAGAGATGGCATCTTACAATAGGTATTGTTGAAGTGAGGCACGATGTGATTTTACCTGAAGCCCACAGGTGGTTAGAAAGCACCAAAGCATGCAGTCTTAGGGAATAATCATAAAAATATTTAAAGCTGATTGTGCTGGTTTGAGGCTAATTGGAATATTTTAATGAAAATTATATTATAGGCTGTGAAAAGAAAACAATGGTGATGTCTGTTTCACTCATAGGCTTGCTGAGATGTATAAAAACAAGGATACAAACACAGATAACACAGAGAGTCTCTGGGAGCCAGTGTGTCTTCTGGCCTTCTGCAGTGTAACCCAACTAATCATTCTGCTTCTAATCCCCCTTGCCAATCCTCCAAACTCCTCTTGCATGTAAGGCAGACCCTGGGATAAGGTAGAGGGGTGGAAAGATGGTGGAAGGGTGGTTGGGAGCCCCTCCTGAAGACTTTGATTTCTGGGAGGGGTGTTGTGTTTCTGTATTACCTTTAACTTGTATATTTCTGTAAATATTCCTGTGTATTGTGTATATATCTGCTTGTATATTGTGCTAAGCTGTAAATATAGCTTCATTCCTTAACTCCCAGCTGGCTGAGTCTAGTCTGGGTGATTTTCATAGAGTGGGGGGGCAGGTAGCTCCCAAACCACCACACTCAAACTGGAAATCACAATGCATGAGATTTGATGATTTTTTTTCTCACGCGGAACCACTATGAAGGTGGTGGTAAAAACATCAGAGAAGAGAGATTATTGTTTGTTCATTTCAATATATTTCAGTGGGAGAGATTTTTCATGAATTCAGATGTCAAAACCTTTCATTGCTGGGCTGTGCCAACCTATTAACCTTTTCTAATATTGTTTATATAAAAATGCTTCATGACAGATTTAGAGATAACAATAAAGGAAATGTCATCTGATATCATAAAAGTGATTGAATTCTTATATGAAAGGCTTTGTCAAATATTCTGCATCAAAAACACTCCTTCTACAGACTCAGCAATCTTGGGTCAGACATGTGCATCTCCTTTCCACTGCAAATAAAATGTGCTGAATATTTGAGAGGAGGACCAGTGAACCAGATGATACAAGGTTATGTGCAAGCTAAATGTTCAGCTGTACGGCACAAAATCTCCTGGGTCACAACATATCTGTTGATGTTATTAAAAGCTATCAACAAAACCAGAGCAATACTGCATTGCACAAGTCCAAAAAATGCAATATGGTGAATTCAGAAAGCCACCATTTTCAGATACGTAGATGATCATCCTCATTCTTCATCAATGAAGATAAATCAGTTGAATCTTCTGAAACACTACCAGTTTGTAGTGTCTCTATTGCAGCCTTTGTCTGAGCACAACCCAAATTTCTCTGAACGTGTGTTCATTTACAGTTTCACTAAAAAGTAAAACAGGGTATTCAAATTCAAATTCAAATTTGGTTTGTGTACAATTTGATCCACAGATCCAGCAAGCAAATAGGATTGCCAGACACTTGTCCATAATCAAGATGCAGTAAGTTTGTGCTGCATTTTTAGCAGCCATTATTTTTGTGCATGCATACTGTGACACTCATCAGGATACTGTGACACTCATCAGGAAGACTGTCATTTTTTGTAGTGTCCTCATCACCACCATATTCAAGTGCATCCCTGAAGTGTGCTAAACAACATGACTAACATTTTCCTGGTTTTGTTTGTTTGGGGTGGGGGTTGAGTTTTCTCTTTTGTTTGGGGTTTTGTTTGTTTGTTTGTGGGGTTTTTGTGTGTGTGTGTGGGGTTTCGGTTGTGGGGTTTTTTGTTTGTTTGTTTGTTTGTTTTGTTTTGTTTTTAATTATTATTATTATTTTCATTCTCTGTTGTTCTTACAGCTCCCCAGGGATAGAAGCCTGTTCAGATGCCTGCTTGGTGATCACCTAGACCAGCTTCCTTAAAGTGATACTACTGCTAATATTGAGTCATTGTATTGTCCACTCAGAGTTTTGAAAACATCCAAATACAGATTTCACACAGGTGCAGACACCCTGTTCCAGATGTATGTTGGATTTCCAGGGGAAGTATTTTTAGCTAACACCCATGCCGAAGCTTGCCAGCCACAGCCTGGCTGTCACCCCTTGTTACACTGCCTGATGTTAAATACCTCTTGGCTCCATTGTCCTTGCAACCACCCTTCAAACAGTAATAGATTTCCAGCAGATACCTCTCAGCCTAATCAAGCCCAGCACCACCAGCATCTCTGTGTAGACCCCACGGTCTATATCCAGCTGTAACAGCTACTCTCTGCTGGATCCTCTGCAGTTTCTCCATTTCTTCCACAAACTGAGGTGGGGATGACAACAAAAAAATGGGCACATTAGTCCATCTGGGCCCTCACAGTTGCTGAATGTACAAAGAATACATGTGTACCCATATGTTGCTATGCTTTTATGTGACAGAAGACAAGATGAAAATTCGCACCTTCTTTTTAGAAAGATGGCTCTGAATTTTGGATTTGTTTTGTAGCTGCAATGTAAGATAATTGTAAAGTATAAGAACGGCCCTAACACCATTTGTCCATTTCTCAAGGAAGTTTACCTGAATTCTAGAAAACTCTTTTGTTCCAGAGTAGCAGCTAACATTTACCTTTCCAATACATTTGTCAAACATAGTATGGCTAAGCTACTTGAAGACTGTAAATAAGGGAAGAGATAGATTCTTACTTGCTGCAAGCATAGCAAATTCCATTGAGCTCAAGGTCTACCCAGTGATTTACTGTGCAAATAAAAATTATTACAAGATTTGCTTTTAGAATTTAAGAATTTGCAGAAAAACAAGGAAAAAAAGTTAATTAGTTTTCCAGGAAGTCCTATGGTTTGCTAGCATCCACATATTATTGATAGTAGCAACCAAGACCAGAATGAAGAACCTCCAATAGAGTATCTCTGTACAGGAGCTAATACTGGACAGGTGCTCATCTGTAAATACCCCAATATATAAAACATGATCTAACATTTCTATTTTCTTGTCTCCTCCTGCGATTCAAAGCTTGCATAGAGAAGAACTACAGTGGAGGGTGACATAAAAGTATTTGACCTTACTGGGTATACTGTTTCCCCCTTCTGTCTTTACTGTGCAGACCATTTACAACCTGGGCTTGAATTTTACTTGTTAGAGAAACACCAAGGCTGGGTTAGTTCTATCATTCGTAATACAATAGATTCAATGCTATTACACAGAATAAATTACTTGGGAGATTAGTGAAAAAAAAATTCCCCTCCCTTCCCTTCTCACATCACACATAGTACCATTACATACAGAATCTTTCAGGAGAGACCATTGCTTGTTTGATGCAGTGGATAGAAATTCTCATTTCAATCAGGTAGTGAACCTTCAAAGGAAAGGATGATCAGGAGGAATGGGAGAGACCTTGATATATCAAAACAAGCCTTTAAATAATAAACACACTTCAAATCCAGGACTTATCCTGCATGCAAACCACGAGAACGATAAGCAATTTGATGTAAGAGTTATTTATAAGGCTGCTTTCTATGCAACACAAAACTGGGTACTTTTATATTCGTACATAAGGTATATTTTTATCATGAATCACAAATAAATAGTTTCTCTTCTTATGAATCCAAAAGAGGATTTGTAGTTTTAGTCCCGTATTTTGGCACAGTAAATTGACACTTTTTTGAAACTGCCAGCATAATAATGGGTAGAAAGCATCTAGACACCATGAATCTTCCTTGATGTACTTAATGGGTTTTGTCTGTCCTTTCTGTATCTCCAGCCCAGCTAGTTCAGAGTGAGGAAATGTGAAGCATTCTAATATGTGTTTTCTCTCTCTCTGGGGGAAAGTTTTCTTTTAGACAAGTCAAGGAGAGACTAGATTATATGGTCCTGCCCTGGAAGGGGGGTTGGACTTGATCATCTCTGGAGGTCTCTTCCAACCCCTACCATCCTGTGAGACCTGTGAAAGCTGTGACTTGCTGCTGACTTCAGAGTACTTTTGGATTCTTTCCAGTCTGACTGGATTAATGTTATGAAATTAATAATCAATATTAATTTTGATATCCAGGTGAAGGTTGTTAATAACTATAAAAATTGTTCATTAACATTAAATCTCAACAGAAAACTTATTTACAAGGTTCAAAACACACGCTTTGGATACTTATACACACAGGGAAGAGGCAAAACTGGAACACTGTAAGAGGTAACTAGCAAACGCAAACGTTATACTGTAAGAGAAGGCTTTGCAGTCACTATACACCACTTGTGGTTAATTACCCTGTTGTCCACTAGATGGATGCAGGAAGCTCCTTTCTGCTTCTGGCAGAAGGCAATTAGTGATTACAAGAGGCTTCAAGTATTTACTCACAAAACAGTATCAGACAGTACCCAAAGCACATGGAGGGGCTGCTGTTGGTGGTCTCAAAGCTGTTAGAGGCTTTGGAGTTTTCCCAGGCTCTTTTCTCAGGCAGTTGGGAGTCTGGCACAGTCTCTGACCTGGTTCCTCTTGATTCCCGATTCAGCAGAAGCCTTGCAGAGGGGCAGGCAGGATGCAATGCCATGTAAAGGCTTGGCACAATGTCACGCTGGTTGTGCAGGCCTATTGTGTGCAGGCATTTAGAGCCTGTTCCTGGTAAACTCGAGACAATGGAGCTTCCAGGCAGTTCAGGATGCAACAAGGCAGCAGAGCACACCATGATACCTCCTCATCACTTTTTATCAATACAGCCTGAGACTAATGGGCCTTTGGACACAGAATAGCCAATCAGGGTGGCACTTTGCCAAGCTTGACCATATTAGGTGAACCCAGGGCTTTTGTTTTCCTTTCCCGTGGTTGCTTCCCCCAGCACAGAAGGAGGGGGAGCAGGGGAACATGTCTGGGCAAGCCAGAGTCCTTAGACTCAGTGGCTCCAGGTTCTTTGTCCTCTTTCCCACGGTTGCTTCTCCCCATAGCAGAAGGGGAAGAGAGCAGAAAAAACATGTCTGGGCAGGCCAGGACATGTGTAAACCTATTTTGGCCTGCTTAGGCCTGCCACGACAATTAACTTCTTGGACAATCTTTGGAGAATACATAGATTCTCCGGTGCACCACTTTAAGTAGAAAGCTATTGACTTGCCATGCAAAATAAGATCTTGTTTCTTAATTTTCTTGAATTTCTATAGCTTGCTTCAAACTGTATTAAAAGAATCAGATGCACCCAACTTGTGGTCCAGGACTTTTGAAAAAAATGCAGTGTGCCCTTTATATATCTAAAACTCTCAATATGAAGGCAATACCTGAAATTTGATGGTGAAACTGAGAGTCACAGATTCTTAGCTAATGTTAAGTGGGCTTGAAATACAGGATAGATACAACTTTGGAGGAGATTTAAAAGTTTTGAAAGAGTGCATATGCCCCAAGCAATGATACTAGATTAACCTGAGTAACTTCTCCCAAGAAAGGAAGAAAATATATGTTGGATGTCAAGGTCAGCATTAATGGATGTGTGTAAGTGCAGGGCATCAATAGCTTCGTAGATTATTCATGTGGAAAAAAGAATAAAGGAACATCCAGGATAGGCTTTGAAGGTGAATATGGGAAGGTTTTTTGCTATGTGAAATGGAGAGAGCTGTTGTCGACATGAGGTACCATGACAGAAGTGCTTGATCCAAGCAGTAGATATTTTTGTAGCCACATTTTCACTAGCCTGAAGGGGACAAGAGAATGGGTTTATTGAAGCCCACACAGAAGAAGTTCCTTTGTCAATGAACTCCATTTTCCTGTTGGCTGTGGGTCAGTTTTTATTACCTGTCAGGAGCAGTGGCTTTTGGATACACTCCAGGCTGGTGCTTCTGTGGTTTCAGTAGAGCACTAGAAAAAAAATGAAGGAAAGAAAAATTGATTACAACTTGAAGGCTGAATATACAAAGCTTACAGAATATTCAGGAATATTAATGCTGCCTGACTTTTAGTAAATATGAATCCCAGCTAAGAAATTAGGCTCCTAGAGGGTCAGCAGACCTCTCTAGGTGTGTTCAAATGATAATTTATAGTACTTGGATTAGGTTCCTGGGTTTTTTGCCCTCTCTAGGAGTCTTTGACTAGATAAAAACTCTACTAGTCTTATAGCAGATATATATAAGTTAGGTGATATGAATTCTTTTCCTTGTCTCTCTCCATGTCTCTATTTCATGCAGCACCCATCAATAAGAGGTTTTCATTCAGATGATATATTACTTTTGACTTTTCTTCTGCCTGAATGTAGAAGGAAAGAGAATAATTTGTAGCATGCATTTTGTTCTATTAAATTACTAGATTAGCTGCACAAACAAGTATTATTGGTAGGTTCAGGCACAATTTCACATTGTTACATTGATGTGCCAGATTGAACAGAAAAACACACAGATGAAAGTACGAAAATACACACACACACACACACACATACGTGCTGAAAAGTGAAAATGGACACACAGGAAATTTCCTTCTGGTTATTTTTTGGTGAATTATCTCTGTTCCTCAAGATAATAATTGATGTGATGCATCCTGCTCACCATGTCATGAAGTATTATTCTGGCACAGAATCATAGAATCATTTAGGTTAGAAAAGACCTTCATGATCATTTTAGTAGTCTAGCTTAACACCAAAGTAAGTGGGAAAAGAGGTCTTGAATTTTATTAACTAAAATTTATTCAATAGCAACTTCTTGCAACTTCCTCTTTAAAATGCTCAGATTCATTCTGAGTGTGAAAAAGCTCTATTTAAAGACAGCTGTAAAGCAAAAGAGAATATTTGATGGACCCAAATTCCACTACTCAGACTTTGTTTTCCTGAAAAGACCTAAAAATTACATAAAAGCAGTGATTATTTGTTTTTGACATGGCATTAGGAGAAGTTGACTGTTGCAATGCATATGAGCTTCTAAATTAAACCAGACCTGAGTTGATCTAAGTGTAGCTCCTAGAAGTCAGCAAAGAGCTGTAGAGCATCATATTGTGGGACACATTATCAGAATTTTTTTAGAGGTAAAGACAAAGGGAGACTCAGTTGAGCATTTTATTGCGTATGAGTTTTAAGAAAAAGAAAACCTAAGTGGATTTTTGGTGCTGAAAGGAGAGATGAGTGCTTTGGGGTTGCAAGACTTGGAAAAGCCGTTTTTATTACGGAAAGTAATCCCTCTTTATTGTATTGTAGAATGCCATAATCCCTCAAAGTTTCTTACCTTGTCCTTTTTATAAGCATTCCCATGGAATTACAACATTGAAAATAATGAAAAGTTTTATTGAGGTTAGGATGATAAATTCACCCAACCGGTTACCAATTGGAGCATACTGAGTCCCTGGATGGAGCAGCCACATCCAGTTCCAGGACAGGAGGCACACTGGTTTCTAGAGCTCCTTTCAGTGTGGCTCTCTGCAGCCAGGCGGCACACTGGGACCACTGGGACCACCAAAAAAAGACAGGATTGCTGTCCCATGATCTGCAGCTTGCTGTATGTGGGAATCCAAGAAGAATTAATGTGAGAAGAGAAAAATAATGAGAAGAGAAAAATAACGAGCTGTGTACAGAGTATAACCTTCATTCCACAGCTTCAGGATGCCTCCCATGGGGGAGGAGAGATAGTGAGCCACCTGGCCCAAGGGAAAACAAGACTGGGCTGTATGCCGTCTGGATTATGTTAATGTGTTGTTTGTATGATGGTATAAAATAAGTCACTGCCAGGTGATAGGGGTTACACTGGGCTGACACTCATCGCACTCGTCACTCACGTGTCTTATGCTTGCACTCACATGGAATAAAGGGCACCTGCTTCAATCCAAAGGTGGTCACTGCATTTGTCTGATTACTGGCAGCAACAGCTGCACACCCAGTAGGAAAGGGAATGCAGCTCCTTCAAGTACTGTTGGCTGCATGGGTGGTACCTGGTCTGTTTGCAACTGTGGATCACATAGCTGTTTCAGGAAGCACTCAAGAATGATGCATCGTTGCTGCCCCCTTACATTCCCAAATAAGACCTTGCCAATTGACCTGGCTACAGGTGATCCATCATATTGGAACAGGTACATATGGGAACTGGTTGCCAGAATGATTCAGTTAGCTGCCTTGAGACCCACTCCCTGCAAAAGTGTGAGGAAGTGCCAAACGTTTAATGTCCCTTCAGAGATGCATTGAAGACTCCCACTGTTCATTAACAGCACGTATGGGAAAGCATCTTCTGCCTACCTATATTGCCTTAGGACAGAAGCCAGCAGTTCAGTCATGAATCACTGCAATCCAGTGGGTTTGCTGAGTAATTCCAGGGAACTACATTCCTGCTGTATCTGCAAGGTCTTCTGCAGCTAGACCTGACACTGTTCTGTGGGTCACAGAATGGACTGGCTTGTCTTGTAAGAGGAGCATTTCTGAGCTGAAACCAGAGCAATGCATGGAGCTGCCTCAAGTCCAGCCACTTAAGCGCAGTAATGCTGAACTATGTCTATTTGTGAGACAGAATACATAATATCTTTTAGATGCCAACTCATGAGACGAAAAATATTTAAAAAATCAGTGTTTGCAGTTTCTCTATACCTTCTACTTTCATCCCTATACACATCTGAATGTATCACTCTGTTGCTTCTGCCAGTGTTCTACTTTACTATCCACATCAAAACTGACCAGAAGCAATGTAAAGCTGGAGAAGTTTCTCTCTCTCTCTCTTTCTCTTTTTTTTTTTTTTTTTTTTTTTTTTTTAGTGCATCTACATTGATTATCTGGACATTACGAAACATTTTTTTTTCATGGAAAGAGTGGTCAGGGATTGGAATGGGCTGTCCAGGGAGGTGGTCAAGTCACCAACCCTGGATGTGTTTAAAATTCATTTGAATGTGGTACTTGAGGATATGATTTAAAGGTGAACTTTGTAGAGTAAGGATAATGGTTGGACTGGATGATCCTGAGGGTCTCTTCCAAAAGGAATATTTCTGTGATTCTGTGATTTTTAAAATGCTTCTTTTCTCTCATTACTATCATTTGAAGTCAGAAGCCAGAATAAAAGGCAACACAAAAATCCCAAACCCCAACAAACCCAAAAAACTCGACCCAACCCAAACCAAAACACCTCAAAACCCAACCCAACCAACCAAAAAAAGAACAAAAATGTGAAGGATATTACCTAGCTCACAGAATTAAGAAACATGACATTATTATTCTGAAGTTGTAAAAAACAACCCATATTTTTTTCAGAATGTTTATTGTTCTAGCATCAGGCAACAAGACAGTGATCTGTAAGTTGCTTTGCAAAAGCTTGTATTCAGAATATGTATGACCTTCACACTGCAGTTTTAAGTGTGAGATTAATACCAGCACTCCTTATTTGGTGGAAGACTTTTGTTTGAAAATCAGACTGTTACAGAAAAAATGCGCAAATAGTAAATTATTATTAAATTGTGACCGATTATACAAAGCTACAACTGAATGAGAAGAAATTATTATTTTAAATTTAATATAATAATTTAAGATTATAGAATCATAGAATCATAGAATGGTAAGGTTGGAAGGGAACTCAAGGATCATCTAGTTCCAACTCTCTGCCATAGGCAGGGACACCTCCCACTAGCACAGGTTACTCAAGGCCTCGTCCAACCTGGCCTTGAACACCTCCAGGGAGGGAGCATCCACCACCTCCCTGGGCAACCTGTTCCAGTGTCTCACCACCCTCACTGGAAAGATTTTTGTTTCTTTTTAGATTTGTCTTACAAAAAAATGATAAAAACAATCTACTTTTTTTGAGTTATGAGTGGACAAAGCTCCTTTTGCACTGTACTCACATGAGCACAGAACCACAAAAGCTGCCCTGTAAAATGAATTCTAAATCCAGGAAATGGAATATGAATTTCAGCAATTTAACCATACCATTTTATTTTAGCCTTAAAACAACCCTGCATCAGAAATGCAGGATCAGGCTCTGTGGTTTTGGGATGCAGATACAGCTTACATGACTTTGTCAAGTTGAGCTTGGTAATAATAATTGATAAAGGTAATCTTCCCACTTGTAAGTAGACAAATACTTTCATTCAAATGCATAATAGTGCATATAAAGGGCCAGGAATAACTTTAAATTCCAATATAATGAGGAACATTTCCTGAGTGATTTTAGTCTAGTCAGTTGACTTATGATTGTGGTGAAGCAAAATCTGCTTCTGCTTCATTGATAAGAACAGTTCTGGTACTTTTCTGCTAATTTTTTTCAGTAAGATATTTTCTTGAAGCACACAGTGCATCTGGTAATTGTCTGCCAATGCACAGCCATCTCAATGCTTTGCTTGAAGGCTTGTGCTTTCCTGTTCTGCTCTGCCCTGCTGCTTGTATTGCTGGAGTTTAGCAAATGTCTACTTGAGCAGATCAAAGCGTAATCTTGGCTTTCGTTGCTTCTCTGTGGTTTCTGGTGCTTATGTTAATCCTACTTAAACTAAATGGTCAGAGATTTGGGAGATTTGAAATACAAAATAGATTCTAACCTTGAGACGGATTAGGGTTGTCAGATGACACAGAACTGTCATGTAGGACTAACGTTATGAGAACAAGAGCTGAAAATACTGTTCTAGTGTAGCTGACAACAGGGATTTATCCTAAAAGAGACATGGATGTGTTTGATTAAAGCAGCTCCTTAGTGAATATGTAGCCTGAATGCCTTGCAAGGTTATTGATTATGTATCTTTAGACAAAGATACTGCTTTTTCTCCCTGAGATTTGTTTTTCCATCCAGTTAACACAATAGTCATCAGAACAGAGATACAGTGTTTCACAAAAGCACATTTTTGCGTGCGATAAGGAGAGGATTAACTTGCATTATAATTACATATCTATTAGTTTTCCTTCAGAAAGCCTGCTTGTCTTGAAAGTTATTTGCAAACAATAATGAAGTCTTTTAGCTAAAACTCATTTACCAGGATCCAGTGGGCCAGTCTTCTAAGCCTCACAAAGGGGAGATGACACTATTGGTTACCCTTTCAGGGGCAAGGGCACTTTGATTGTATAGGCTATGGGTCTAATTTATGGTTGAGGGTGGTTTGTGGCCATATATTCTCATGCGGCTGGTCAACGGAGACCACACTCAGGAAGAAAATCTTTGTGAATGTTTAAAAAATATTTCTGGGCTTAGTTGTCTGTAAGGTATGAAAATGTTTTTCAGTGTCTTTTTAACACCGTGAAAAATGGTGTAAGGAACCACCAAGTTATGCTGGAGCACTCAGCTTATTTCTGCTCATGAAAAAGAGAGCCATCATTTCTTTGCAGTACAGACATGTTCCAGGCCATGTGCCTCTGGT
Source organism: Ramphastos sulfuratus (assembly GCA_013399055.1). NCBI lineage: Eukaryota > Metazoa > Chordata > Aves > Piciformes > Ramphastidae > Ramphastos > Ramphastos sulfuratus. The sequence continues at coordinate 112,480 of WBNM01011780.1, read as the reverse complement.
CATGTTTTCAGTTTTCTATGATAGATGCACATTTTTGTCCAAGCTAGTTGTTTTCTGAGAAACTGAATTCAAGCATAGCTGTGTCTTGATACAAAAGAAAAGAAACCAATCTCCAACTGACATTTTGTACTTGGAGCATTATTATGGTGGAGTAAAATCCAGTCTACATTTTTTTAGCATGGTTTTCCCTTTACGAACCAGAGCTAATAAAATGCAACAAACCAATATGTGCAGAAGGGGTTCCTATCTCCCTTACTTTTTTTCAGTTTTAAAGAATGAGAGCTATAAAGTCTTTGTTGCCTTGCTGATGCTGTATTGTTATATTTAGGAAGCAGTGGGATAAAAAGGTATCAAAGTAAAAGAAGGAGCCACTTACATGAACCAAAAGTGCAAGCTTCATAGAACAGGGAATATTTATGATGAGCATAATACAGGGACTTGACCCTGAACATACCTTGGTTCTGCTGCTGTACATTCTTTGGGATGGCAGTCACTCTGTCCACATTCCATCTCTAAGAGCCAAGGTAGGAGATGGAGCATCTCTGAGGAGCTCTCTGCCACATCCCATGTACAGTGTGGGAGCACAAGGGCTAAGAAGTCTCCTTCTGTGGATGGTGTGCACATCACTAGATTTGGCTACTGGAAATGGAAAACCAAAGCAAACTATGGAAGAATACATGGGAAAGTATTTTAAAATCTATTTGCAGATACATCACTACTCTCAAAAATATACTTTGGGAATGAACTAGCTAAGCTTTTCTCTTTTAAACTTTCGTCATCTGCCTCCCAGTGTTCTTCACCGAAGTACCCTTTGGATGAATAAATAGTAAATCAGAAATATTTCACCTGACTGTATTTATGCATCCTTTGCTCCTGGTACAAAATCTGACTGATGAATCATTTTACCAAACCATATGTATGTGACAACGTCAAAAAGACAGCTGCCTTTATTGATCCTACTGCTATTGCTTTCCAGATTACACAAACAAAAAGGATTTAAATCAAGTTTGCTAATGCATTAACATCCTTTAAGCAGCTGTTATAACCTCATGTAGAAAATCATAGTGGAAAAGATGTGATGTGGTCATGATCAATTAGGCAGCAGATTTACACTTACGGTGGTTCAGGACCAGATGTTTCCCAATTTAATACAACTCTCATAATTTTGCAGAGAAAGGAATATCAAAGTGTGAAATATCAATAGGATGAAAGAAATCTATTTTATAATGACAAAAGCCCTTTTATGTCAGCTAAGCTAGCTATCATGGTAATCAAGGATGCAGTACCAAACATCACATTCTTCTGAAAATGCACAAACCATCAATACTTTCAGCCTTTATGTCTCCACTTTCAAGTGTAAATAATAACAGCTTTCAAATGTGATTGGACTAGTCAAACACTAATTTCTGTTCATACACTTGGAAACTAGACCAACAACTAAAGACGTTTTCCAAAGGAAAAACTAAGTCAGTGGAGATCCCTATTGGTCATCTGGAAGGAAAAACTGTCATGTTATGAGACAGACTTCATTAAGAATGAACACATTCTGAACTACACTTGTGAATCACATTCCCTTTCCCTAAATCAGGATATACCAGCAAGAAATTCTTGAAAAAAGAGATGATAAAGCACTTTCCTATAATTTATTTACAACATGTCCTTCAGTAGCATTGCTTCTAAGGATTAACTACTAACTTAATTTGGGGATAAAAAACTTTCTAAAAGATACTACTAATTGCTACAGCTCAAATTTTATTGTCTTTTATTCATACGATAGGTCTAATTTAGTTCTTATAATAAGAAATCAATGTTATTCATACTATGATAAATAATTGCAATCTGAAATTGAAGTTACATTCTAAAATATGCTTAATATAGGGCATGCCTCCTTGCTTTAATCTGAGGGCAAGGCTTGGACTGATTTTAGCAGTGTAGGTTTAAGTCTTAGATGAATATGGTCTTCCAGTGTGAAATTTCAAATGATGTTAGGTTTCAGGCTCTTGGAATTGTATGTGTAGCTTTTGTTTGATGTCTTTTTATACATTTTTAAAGGAGAGTCTTTGAAAAGTGTACATAGCTGAAGTCTTTGTACCTTTCAGCTTTTTTTTGTCTATGTTTTAGGTCACCTTTTTTTTTTTTTTAATTAATGAGTCTTCTAGTTTGAGCAGAACAAAATAAAAGAGGAGTAGAATAAATCCTACCAACCACCTTGTGCAACAACTACCACCAGTTTAGCATTTTGTTGCACCTCCTTTGTTTCCTCATTTATGGATACAGAAACATGCAAGTGTTTTGGCTTTTAAGTATTCAACCATTGTGTGGGCCAGCTTATGGTATCTTATGTGATTACCTTCCCTTTAGAAATGTTAATAGAACACAAATGTCTTATCAAATGGACAGATGATACAGAAATCTCATGGAGATTACAAAATGCATGAAAACTATAGGTGAGTATATGTTGGTAGCAGATACTTTCCATCAACAAGACTTAATTTTATTGCTACTTGTTAGTATTTATATCTTACAGGTTGACAAAGAACATGTTCTGCAACTGCAGTTTTGGCTCCCACTTGTAATATTAATCTTTCATTATCCTCTTTGAGAAATTCTAGGAAGAATTTTATGATTAAGAGATCTGGGCAGGTTTAAAATCCTGAAGGGAAACCTTGTGCATTGTAGAGCATGGATTATTGATCTGTGGAAATAATAAGACACAAAACCTTTGGACAAAACAGTTAAACCAAGAACCATTCGGCAAAACTTTAAATTGTTACCTCATACTACTGGAACATTTTCAGGAAAAAAAACAATCCCTTTTGATGAAGAACACCAAAATCGTGAGTTTTTCATTCAGAAATGTGGTAAAAGCCCTCAGAAATGTTAAAATAACTTCCACATAAAATAAGGATTTTTTTTTGTTGGTTTGTTGTTGTTGTTGTTGTTGTTTTTTAAAGAAAACATTCCAGAGTTTTCCTACAGTATCAACATATTCTGGTGAAAAGCATGTTTATATGCAAGTGTATCAACACATTCAAGTTTGTCAACATATATTTAATTGTATTATAACAGATATATACATATATACACACATATGGTGTTGAATACATACAGCAACTACAAAGAGAGAATAGGTGTTCTGTTGACTGATTCATATAGATATATTGCCCAGGGAGGTTGTGGCTGCTCCCTCCCTGGAGGTGTTCAAGGCCAGGTTGGATGAGGCCTTGAGTAACCTGTACTAGTGGGAGGTGTCCCTGCCTATGGCAGGGTGTTGGAACTAGATGATCTTTGAGGTCCCTTCCAACCTTACCATTCTATGATTCTATGATTCTATGATTTCCAACCTGTTTATATAAAAATAGTTAAAATATTTAAATATAAAATCATTAATACTTTAATATTTATTTTTTCATATAGAATGCATTACATTATATTATTTTATATATATTTATTTATGCAGTGGTCAAAAGAATACTTATTATATATATATACCATACCATTGTCTTCTTTTTTGGACCCTATCCAATTTAATAAGCATTTTTTCCACATGTCTTCTTGCTTTTTCAGCTTTGCATTTTAAAGGCTATAAATTTGGTATTACTAGCTCACAAATGATTAATAGATAGTATTTCAAGATATAAACAACAAAGAGGTAATTAAGAATCCATGATAGATTGTCTTTTTTAAAAATCAAATAATTTTTTCTTTATGCACTATGCATTATCAATTAAAAAAGCTGTTGTATATTGGGGCAAAAATTTTATACACTTAGAAAAAAAAACATCTGAAATAATGTATCTGACAATGCAAAGACTAAATGCATTTTGAAAGGCATAGAGGTCTCCACAGAGAAGGGTTAATAAATCCAATTTGATGATATGAACTTTACTGACATTAGAATTAATCAATAAACAAATTGGAAGGCTGTTAGGGAAAATATCAACTCTGAAGTATTCAGTGAGGTGTCTGAATCCTCTTTGTACATCCTGAAGGAAGCAGTGAAGGGCATTGCTGAAGGAATCAAATCACTCTCCCAGGTCTAAGCAACTCTTTACCGTATTACAGCAAGTCTGTGTCTGCCTAGTAGAGTCATAGCCAATTTCTTAAGCATAAAAGCAAGTCAGAATAAAGCTTATAAAACTCTGACAACCCATGGGAGCTCTCAAAGTTGAAATTAAAAGAAAGATTTAAGCAAATAAGCAATGTGTGCTTTTCCATACTCTTGGATTTGCTCAATGCTCTTTAACAGTCAGTATTCAACATAACTGATACACAGACAGTTACTTACACACAGTTTCCCAAATAGTTTTGTATAGCAACAAAGCTTGATAATGGTCAGATTTCTTTCAGAAGACTTATTATTACTCTTTGGGCCAAGCAGAGATATTGAGGGAGCGAGTCACCCACATGATTGCTTCAAGTGTTGCACTGCCACAATATGAGCAGCATGCTCCCACAGGCAGGCAAGTGGAACATGTTTTGGGCTCTGAACCTGAAAAAATGCTCAGCCATCCCTTCAGTAATATTTGCAATTTGTCAGATGGAAAGTACCTGAAACGTGCTGGAAGGGTCAGAGACAGCAGCAGCAGGAGGCTTTTGGGAAGGGTTTTACATGGCAAACACAAATGAGCGCAGGTCAGTGTATTTAATGTCTGGGAGTTTCTTACCCTTCTGAGGTGGTGTTGCCAGAGAACAAAGATACCTTGCCTTCCCAAGCTGCCACCTCATTAAGAGGCCTTGTTACCTCATTCAGAGGTTGGCCTAACACTCCACTGGGACCTCTTAACAAAAACCACCAGCAGCGGCTGTGCTGAAAATGCCTTCTGTCATGCTAAGCCACAGCTTCTTGGCAGGGCTCAAAGGAAGTGACTGATGCTGGTCATCCAGGCAAGGACAAATATACAGTTCCCAGCCTGTCCTGTCTCTTGGCATCCTTACAGAGCAAACTAAGATTTCTGGGTGCTGTAATAGGGTGGACCTAAGGTGGGCACTAATTCAGGAGGCAAGTCACACTTGTGAGCTGTCCGGCCTGAATGGACGCATCACTTCCTACTCACTGCATCTCACCCTAATCTGGGACACCCCTCTCCAAAGCAGAGATGGTTTGCAGGCATTAGGTTTCTTAATGCTTTATCCAGTAGGACCCTATGCCTCTGTGACTGCTAATAAGGAAATAACCATGTTCCTTTTAATCCTTTAGGGTTTTAGATGTGCTTTGTTGCTCTGCTTTAAAAAATGCAGCAACTCTCTACTTCTTTGCTGAATTGTGCAACTAAAAAGTCTCCCTAGTATTAGACAAATTATTTTCAAAGCCACTTGCTCATCTTTTGATGAATGTTCTCATGAGAACAGATAAATATTGTACTATTTTATTTTCTTGACATAATCTTTGTTACACAAATGAGGCAGTATCTTTTAATGTCTGATGGCTCCTGTAAATTACAGAAATCTGCTGTTAAGTTTCTGACCTTTTCAGCAGGCTGCGTTTTCAATAGATGGACATTCCATTCTATTTTATCAGCATCACTTAATTTGTGGGGAAGGAACAGGCAAGTTCAAGTGAAAACAGTTGCAAGTACTTACTCTTTTGTGCTTACAGGGTGATGTTTCACAAGTGATATTCTTTATTAACAACCCAGTGCTTTAGCAGATGAGAAAACAGAAGAACAGGCAAGTAGAAAGGCATTCTTACAGCAACAGCAGGATGCAGCACAAACCTCTTGTAGATTTGTTATAGAGCTGAGACAGGTAATCCTGAACTTCTTCCTGGATGAAAACACAGATATATACAAATGCCTTGTCTTAGAAATACAACCAGTTGTTGCATTTTACTGTTGCAACAGCAGCAACATAAATAATACTGCTAGATTCTTCAGAAGACAAAAATCCTGGCAGAAATCTGGCAAAAAAAAAAGTAGATACAGAGACACTGCTCTAAATGAAATTAAAGGATTTGCTTCAATGGTTCTTACTAGTTCACCTAATGCATCCAGTTTTATAGTTGCTCTAACTGTAGTTTCTGTGCCTTTTTATTTGCTCTGTCAAAATAATCAGGGCAATGAAATTTTGTTCACCACAGCATAATAGACAAGGAGTTAAGAACATCTCTGCAAATCCAACTGCAGATGTGCACGCAATGGAAATTTCAAAAAGTCACCTTGTCAAATCCTGGTGTGGTTTGCAGATAGCCATGCAACACCAACATTATTATTTTAGGCAGCTAGCCACAAACTATAAATAAAGAATTAGAACAGAAGACATTCAGAATAACAGTCACAAAATGGAGCTTTCAAACAATCCATGGATCTGCAGCAATTGCGAAAAACATCCTTTGAATAATTGAGATTAATGTGCACTGTAGATGATTAATATTTTGGAAGCATAAAGAAGAAGGGCCTATTTGCTGTAGTTGTGTGCTGGTTTGAGGCTAATTGGAATATTTTAATGAGAAAAAATAGATTATAGGCTGTGAAAAGAAAACAATTGTGATGTCTACTTCACTCATAGGTGTGATGAGATGTATAATAGCAAGGACACAAACACAGATAAGAGAGTGAATCTATTGGTCAGAGTCTGTTGGTGTCTGTTTTCTCCCTGGGCTTCTGCTGTTCTGCTTAGATCTGTGTAACCAAACACTCGGGGCGGGGGGTAAGTACTAAACCATCCCATCTTATTTTTGGTACCCCACGTTGGCCGCCACACAATGAAATCATCGAGACTAGACTCAGCCAGCTTGAAGTTAAGGAATGAAGCTTTATATTCACAGCTTAGCACAACATACAAGCAGATATTTACAATATATTACAAATATTTACAACTATATATAGAAATATACAAGTTCAAAGTAATACAGAAACACAATACCCCTCTCAGAAATCAGAGCCCCCAGGAGGGGCTCCCAACCACCCTTCCAACTTCTTTCCACTCCTCTACTTTATCCCAGCGTCTGCCTTACATGCAAGGTAAGCTGAAAGGATTGGCAAGGGGGGTTAGAAGCAGAACAATTAGTTGAGTTGCACAAATCCAAGCAGATCAGCAGAAGCTCAGGGAGAAACCACAGACACTGACAGACTCTGACCGATAGACTCACTGTCTTATCTGTGTTTGTGTCCTTGCTTTTATACATCTCAGCAAACTTATGAGTGAAGCAAACATCACCATTGTTTTCTTTTCACAGCCTGTAATCTAATTTTTCTCATCAAAATACTCCAATTAGCCTCAAACCAGCACAAGCTGGTTCAGCTCTACACCTCAAATATAATTTGAAACAAACTACGGTTATTCTCGTGTGTGAGTCTCATAGCTCATGTGTTAACATACACTGTCAAAGCACTTCTCTAACACTAAAAAGACTTCCCTGTCTATTGGCTGTCATTAGGACTAATGTTAACAATGAAATGCTAACTGATTAATTAATTAATTAATTAAAGCGTTCTCACCCTTTCTGCTTGAAACAATTGTTTGTCATCAAACATAAATTCAATTAACACTGAATACAAGATACTAATGTTTGAGATTAGGGAGTGGGTAGACTACCAGAGTAGAGTAAGAGTAGGTAGACTACCAGAAACCACAGTTTGTGGCTTCTTATTCTCAGTAGGTGTCTGAAAGGAGTTTAAACAGTAAAGTCCATCTAACTCCTAATACAAACTGCAGCACAGAAAAATGAGCTCATCATTTTTAGTGCTAATTGTAGAGCTTAGCACTTGCAATCAACCACTCACCCAAAACCAACCTCTGGGCTGCCTATTTATTTTTAGCCACTGCACAATTAACACTCCATTAAATATTACACCTGCAGTGCTTTTCCCATTCAATCTGTTGCTGGTTTTCCCAGTTTCTCTGCACCTTAAACAAATGTGCTCTGATTTTTTTTTTTTCTTAATTGTTTCAATTTTTTATAATAGCTACTGACAATAGGCTGAAGCTAAAGACTACTCTTTATTTTCAAAATATGCATGAAAGAATTTCTCCAGTGTACATAATTACATAGTCAATGTGCTAGAAATGGGCAAGCATACAAGTATTTTGCCAGGGCAGTGTTTTCCCAGGCTCCAGGTATCTATGGATTATGGGTTTCTTCAGCTAGGTACTGTACTTGTGTATGCTTTCTGGATTTTTCTTTAATAAAGTACATGTAATATTTTTTGGTCTTTGATTCTTGGTTTTCAACAGAAAATCCAAAGCATCAACAATCTTTCTCTATCCTGATACTTTCATACAGTTCTTCTGTGGTTAATCCTATAGAGGTGGAGTGTAGGGTTTTGGACAGAACTATCCCATTTACACACTGAGCGCTTTATTTAGATAACCCATCAAATACCTCACCTTCCCAACCCCCTTTCACTCCTCTTCCTGGTCCCTGTAACTTGTAGCATAATTTTGGAACACTTTTCATCTTTCAAACTGGTGACTTTAGCTGAGTTTCCCCTGACACCTTTGCTTCCCCTTTCTCTGGGGATCCCACATAGGGTAGATAGGTTTCTGCTTTGCTTGCAGGAAAGGCCACTCTAGCATGTTCAGAGCAGCCTTGTGCTGCTTGGCTTGGATGGAGAGGCTCTCAGCACCCGGTCTGGTTAGAACTGGGGTCCTCTTCCTAAAACTGTCAAGAAATCTCAATCAGCAGTGATAGTCCATGTTTCAGACAGCCTGAGCCTTGCACAAATGGACAAGGGAAGACTTGCTTCAAAACAACCATCGTAGGAAAGTAACCTATTAGCCTGACTTAATGAGAGTTTAACTAAGATACTGCTTAATGCCATCAGACTGATCTGTGGCACTTCCTATGGTCAGTGGCACCTGACAGCTGCAGACAGGTTCATAATCTGCCCCATGAGTGATTTCTCAGCCTTCTCAAAGAGACTTGGTCCTTCTGAACATAACAGGGCTTTTTACAAACTAGAAAGCAGCATTTGGACAAGAGGCAATTCAGCCAAGACAATGAAGTGATAGAGTTGTGGGGAGCACACCATCACTAAAGCATCCTGAATTCAGAACAGAATTCACAGTCCTGCTTCAATGTATGCACTGTCCTGCTTGCACTCATCATCAGGCAAAGTGTAAGTAGGTTCTGACTTGGAACTGGGGCTGTCAGACGTACTGGGGATGTTGAGGCGTTTGGCTGGCAAGGCACAGTAGTAGTCTGCACTCACATCAGCTGCCAAAGCCCATGCCATGTAGACACACCTTGAGCAAAGCCTATCTGGAGAGGAAAACATATTGGACATTTATTTAAAGGTTATTGAAGTGAGGTCTGTGTCCACAGTGTCAGCTGTTAGTATTATTTCTGCAATCTATGGCTTTAGGAAAGAATTTTATGGGAAAATTTACTGCACACATGCTCTAATTCCTTGTAAACCAAAAACAAACAGTTTAAGCTCTGATGGCATTACTTGTGCTTTGTTTGTCAGAGGGAAACAGAGAGGCATAATTAACTGTCATGTTCTGCACGGACACAGAAAATAAATAAATAAGGGAGAAAGTGCAACTTGAGGTCTGATGGTGCCCCCATAAAACATCCCAGACTGCAGCTTCTATTTTTAATTAGAATGACAGCTTATATTCACAAAGGCTTCCTGGAGGGGTCTCCACAGACAGAGGACTTTCATTCCTGTCACCAACCATGTCTTACTCCTTGTTTAAATAACTTCAGTTTGAACTTTACAAATGGCATTTGAATGTGCTTAGAAATCATAATGAAATGGGGGTGGAGGGAAGTCACACATCTTTCATGTATTTGCCAGAGCATTTTTCCTCATTTCAGATCATCAGAAATTGATGTTTTAGTACAAAAACAGCCAGATAACTGCCCTCACATCTTTAAATCTGGAAACTGCTACAACATATGCCACAGCCAGTCTGGACTGTGGCTGTGAGAGGTGGCCAAGTTTCCAGTTCACTGCAGAGAGGAGCATTTGTCTCTGCTACAAACAGCTAAATTTTTACTCTATTTATGTAAAAATGAGGAATGATTTATCATCTTTCAAAATCTATTCAGGCCTAATTTCAATGGTACAAATAAGTATTAAAAAGCTGTCACGAATTTGGGTGTCTGTCAGACCACAGAAAAGATAAGGTGTAGGAAGAATAGAAAAAGAAACTTTCATATTTCTGAACTTAATTCAGTTCATTATGAACATCACAGCAGGTTCCCTCTTGAGCAAGGTATGACTCACCTCTCTTGCCCACACCTACTCCCTCTCCCTTGCATGGCATTAAGTAAGCATCTGCAAAAGTGCCTAGTTTCTAACAGAAATTCAATTCATCATACAGAAGACGATGAGTGAAAAGAAGTATCAATCTTTTTAAGTTTTTGTGTTTCTTCATCCAGCCCCCACCACCTCTTTTTCTGGTTCTTAATTTGAGGAAAATTGTGGGAACTTTCAAAGAAGACAAATTGAATTAGATGCCCACATCTGATTGCCATTCGTGATACTAGTTTGAAAATCACCACAAAAGACTTTGAAGAAATCAGAACATCTGATTCTATTTTCATGCCTTATTTTTTTTCTTTGGCACCTTTTCACCATGCTCCAGTGCAAGACTTTATCCTTCTAACTTGCAGATTGTCTTTCTCCATCTCATGCTACTTTCTCTTTGGTTCCGATCTCCTGATCATGATTTTTAAATTTCTAGTTTGCTTTATGTATTATCAGTCAGCATCACATAACTATCTGTAACTATTTACTACCATGTTATGCAACTACTTTTGTTATTACCCCTGTTTTGAAGCATGGGCACCTCAATTTTATCTTTATGCTGTTTTTATCTCCCAGGTTTTGGAGCGNACCCGCTCCAACAGTTCCATGTCCTTCCTGTGCTGGGGGCTCCAGAACTGTACACACAGGAACTCTATTTTTGATACCAGAGGCAAAGTCTGCTGCCCACAATGAAGACTAAATGGGAATTGGAGGCAGCTCTCCGTAGAGACAAGTGGAGATCTGAGTTTGAACTCTGACGCCACTAACAGAGTAATGCAAATAGTGAGCATTTGATAGACACTGGGTAGGAGAAGATATAAAGGAAAATGGGACACTCCAGAAAAAATCAGGAAAAACTATTTGCAGGAAAGAAATTATGTGCTTATATGATCAGGAGCTGAGAGATGTGTTGTTTGAAGGCCTACCACCAGAAGTAACTTTAGAGTCCTAGAGAAAGAGGACAAATAGCGTGGAGCAACTGTAATGTCAGAGCAAATGAGAAGGCTGACCAGTTCTACAGAACACTTCAGAGAAGACTTCAGAGAAGTCGTATTTGGATCTATCTATTCCACTAAATATCTCCAGGGAAAGTGAAATCCTGTTTAGCTTGTCTGTGTATAAACTTTTTGCGACATCAAAACTGAAGCTGGATGGTAATGCACTCATGTGGGATAAGCATGAGCTTCTCTCTTCCAGTACCCAAGTCATTAGTCTTTGAGTGCAGCAAGGAATGGCTGAGGGGAACAACATCACAGGCTATGCCTCTCACCCTCACTGAAAGGAAAAGCATTTAAAATACATTCAGTAAAAAAGAGAATAAACAGAAATTCTTCTCCTTTACTTCTCCCCTACATACTCACCTCCACCCCTACCCCCTTTTTTAGCAACTGGAGATCTATGATACTCTTCTCTCCCGTTTAGAAGACACAATTGTTTCCTGTGGAGGAATACACATGTGAAATAAATTGCTACAAAAATATGACTTCAGGAGTTATTAGAATATTCAAAAGACATCTCAATTAATTCTTTAGCAAAGAAAGAAAAGGGGATAGTGTGAAGAAAATATGTGAATTGAAATGAGAAAATCAAAGGGAAACTGGCCTAGTGGAATCTCCGGTATTTTTTCACCTGCTTGTTATTACTTCTTAACAAGTGTATTTGAACCATTGTTGTCTATTGTAGTTCTTCAACAATATTCCATTAAGATGTGAGAAACCATCCATTTAGGCATGAAGAATACGTTTCATTTCATTATTTAACACATTTGGATGAGATTTATCACAATTAATCTCAAGAGTAAGAAAATGAGTTAGATACCTTTGGTGCAAATCAACTCTGCAGCTGGTGAACTCTGGCTAATTAGAAAGGCAAGTTTACCATAACAAGAATCCTTCTCTCAAAAACCTGCATTTAAAAACTCCTTCCTCTTCAGGACTGAAAAGTCAAAGCACATGTTTAGTTTTAAGCCCCCAGCTCCTGAAGCATGTGTTTCAGCACTGCTTAGAAGGATGGTATATTTAGATACATTGAAGTGCCTTTCTGATGTCTAATTTTTTTAATATTATAGTGACCATCATTCTACCCTCCACTGACATTAGAGCTTGAATATCTTATTCTTTCTACACAGAAAGGGTTTTTTCAGTTTCTAAGGAGGTAGTTGGCAGACATTGCTTGAACCAGAATGCTCAGTTCATGCAGATACACCCTACAGCCTGCCAGTATTCCCACCACAAGATGTCAACTGCAGCTCAGTGAGGTTCCCTGACTGCAGCCTAGTGAGGTTCCCTGACTGCATCCATCTTGGAAGTAATGCTTGCTCTGTAAGCTCAGTTTCACTGTCAAGTGAGTGAAAGCAGTGTAAACACTCACAGCAAACTCACTTATATTTGACCTTAATGAATTTGAATTGGCATTTCATACTGATGGCAAATCAGTTGAGGTTTATTTACAGGACAAAGTACCTACAGTCATGGAATGTGTTTGCTTCTCATTTTAAATAAGGTTTAAAGTAGTGTGAACCCCACATATCAGTTGTGAAATCCTCAGCAGGTGTTGAGATACAGAAGTCTATAAAATTATATGATATTTATACTGACTGGGCATTTAATCTGAATCCCTTTTAAGACACCACATTGACACTTTTCTTGTCTGGTGCTTGGGAGGCTGGAGCTCCTCTCCAGACTAAAGGTAATTTTCATTAATTTTATATTACCCCACAATGGGATGAAATACTGTGAACGATAGAAGTGAACTTTTTTTTTTTTTCCCCAGCTTCAATTTCATCCCCAGAAGGATATTTACCACAACAAATAATGTGAGATACAGCTGGCTTGATCAAAAGAAATCAATTTCTGATATTAAGGTTACAAGCGAAATTCTATAACTCACTTTCCAGGGAATTGCCTTTATTTACCTTTTGCCAAATAAAAACCTTCAATGTTATTGAAAGGTCTTGTTCTTATCCTCCTCTTGTCATCCATCCCCCTAGAAACTGCAACTGAAACTGCAGGGTAAGCCAGAATGGCTGCTTAACAGATTGACCACTGTCCAACCCTTATTTGGAACAAAAAACATTTACTAACAACTTGATTGTAGCAGTTGTGCTTATAATTCCTCTGAACTACCACACCATTCCAAAAATGTAGAAATCAAATTTTAATTAAAATTTAGTTAAGCAATGTCTAAATTGGTCAGATAAACTGAATCCCTAATGTGAAGTGTTCTTTGTGGTTAACGAACCATTCCCCTGACAGTAAAGGCTTGGTACAAAATCAGTGGTGTTCATAATGTGGTCCAATAATAACATTGTTCATCATTATTGTGATTACTTCTTGCTACAGTACAGCTTAAGGGGGAAAGATAATTCATTAATAAATTCCCATTTTTTTTTTCTAATTCTGGTAATTATTGCCTTTCCACTTTGCACCAGCATGATGCCTAGATTCAAAGGTTAAGCAACCACCTGTAAATACCAGATAGGTCTACTGCACACCTCAGGATATGATATCCATGGAAATTTAAGAATGACACAGAACTATTCTATCACTCTCTGAGGCTTCCTGAATGAAATATGGGCTGATGCTAGATCTTACAGTGTTCACACCTGGGAGAAGTAGTATCACAAAATGCTTGAAAACAATATGGAGAAATGAAAGCAAAGGGATATGCATCCAGGACATGCAGCTTTTACTATTCTTGATAAAAATTTAAAATCACAGAGCCAACTGTAAAATTGATTTTAGTCATGCACAAGTGCATGCATAAGCAGCAAAATACATGATTAAAACAAATCTTTAAATCATTCATGACAAAAGTTGTCTAGAGTATGGCAGAAGACTTCCTCATGCTCAGTATACAGAATAGGAGCCAGGATTGATAAAAAGTTCATTGCACAGAGACCTATTTATTGCACTTTTGGTCAAGTTAATTCAAGTGGGTTGATTACCAAACTCAGGGATCTTTTGGTATATAATGTGCTTTAAATAAATATGTACATAAAGTACCTTGTCTTGTTAAGCCTTTACAATGCAGTGACGTGACATCAATGTGTGGTTTCGGACTCTACTTCCAAAAGAATAAATCTGATCTCATCTACTAGGAAAAGAGGAGGTCAGGCGAGAACGGAGAAATTGTTTCAGAATAAGAGACCTTCTTGCCTAAGTACCTGTCCTCAACAGTAGCCAACAATGAATGCTAAGAGTCACACCTTGACAATTTGCTAATCCTCCTTAGAAGCCACCATCTACATTTTCAGAGTTTTAAAAGTAGTATGCAAATACCTTTTCATATTATTAATATGTATAATACAGTTTATCTAACACCTCAATCTAACAACTCTGTTAAACAATGTTTCTCTCCACTGTTATAAAATATGGAGGTCCCTCATTAGAAGCTTAGTCTGAACTCTGCACTACACATTAATTTGCAAATATGTCATTCACAAAAAATACACAACTGTCCATTTATTTCAGTAACTTCCTAATCCTATGGATGATACATTGTAAAGGCCTTATTGACAAGAGGTATAAAGAAATGGAATTTATGGCAAGAAACTTACTGATGGTGGAATGAAAACATAACCTACAGCTCAGAAAAAGTAAAGGATAGCTGTGTGAGTTCAGCTCTGAAATAATAATACTACAGATAGAGAAATAATATAGAGTACCAGACTGGCCTGGACTGCAGTGATGAACACCTTCTACTTCTTCAGTAAGGAGTGGAGGAAGCATAATCATTGCAGGCAGCCAGTGCAATGATTCAGTCAACAGCAATTTTTGAAAGTGTAAGGCAAGATAGGCTGTGACTTTCAACTTTAAGACACTAACCCAATATGTATGGTGCGTATACCATGGGCCTGAGGCCTAACAGTGAAATCCTTAAGGTAAAGTCTTACAAATTAAATTTGAAATATGACAGACACATAAAATTTTTCATGGACACAGAAAAATGTTCAAATGAAAAAAAGTCTTGATCTGACATTGCTAGCATAATGATTCAATGAAATTCTGGAGAAACTTGACAGGAAAACTGTCTTTGCCATGCTTCTTTTTGAGGATTGGCTCTAAACATGCAACACCTTTTTCATGCCAGTGAAGTATCCCAGAGTACATTTGTGTAAGACTGCACAGGCCATGAGCTCTCATTCAAACCCTTCCCTGTACCAAAATACTGCATAGAGTTTGGCTTGTGCATAGATGACCTTGGTTTAGATCCTGGCTCCAGACTGACACACAGTAGGCACACAATTTGTTGCTCTACTCAGCCAATGATGTTACTTCTCACAATGAAAACTCTTCTGTAATGTGATTCTGCCATGTTGGTAAAAGTCAATGTTTAAATGCTTGATGTCTTCCCTAATGCCGAATGGTTTGCACTATTTCTGCCTCTGGAGTCTGATGAAAAGGGAAAACTCAATACTGAGCAATGTCAGATGAGAAATTAGGAAAGGATAGAGGAATACTGAATTTTCAAGACAGATACCTGGATTGAGAATAGAGGCTAGAAAATATCATAAGCAAACATTAAAGTGGATGCATTATTGATGCTACTCTTTCATTTCTCCACTTCTGCACTGGGGGCTATATCACAACCAGATCTGGACACCTAAGCTTTCTTCTAATGCCACACTAACCATGGCTTGTGAGGCAAAGGACTGTAGTAAAGACTTATATACAGAAGAACCCAAGCAGTAAGAGATTAAACGCTTAACGTGACAGAATGGTGAAATATGGAGCAGCACCAGAAGCTCAACCTACGATTCTAAATACTCAGCTTAATGCCTTAACCACCAAGGCTATTCTCCTTAGAGACCTCTAAACTACACCACAGTCAAAATGGTGGGCTTTTCTTTGGCATTTATTGCAGGAAAATGCCATACATTGCTCTTCTAAAATTCCAGGTAGAAATCTTTTCTTAATTTTCTTGGGTCTGAAATATCACAAAATCTTCTATCTCTTCATCAACTTCATGAACATCTTTCCCAGCAGCACCGTGCAGAATAAGGAAAATCCTCTTAGCAGGTGTAGCAATGTAAGATATTTTCAATACTTCGCCTGTTCTCTCTCATTGTGAACAATACAAAGAAGTGAAACAAAATAGGCCTTATAAATGCTAGATGTCACTGTGATGTATTAGGGCACAACTACTTTCACCCGCAGCAGTCTGTCTCCACATCTCTCCCTCCCACTGTAGTAGCAGGAGCACCCATACAGACATGATTTTGATCTTCTTTGGAGGGCTTATTGTAAGACTAAAGTCCAGCTGGATCCACCTGATCTGTCTGCCTGAGCCAGGACCAAACTGATCTCCTTCCATGACAAGATAACCTGGCTACTGGATGAGGGAAAGGTTGTCAATATTGTATTCCTAGACTTTCAAAAAGCCTTTGATACCATTCCCCACAAAATTCTTATAGAGAAATTGGCTACTCATGGCTAGGGTGGGCACACTGTCTCTTGGATAAAGCACTGGCTGGAGAGGAGGGCTCAGAGAGTGGTGATCAATGGAGTTAAATCAGTTGGTGGTTGGTCACTAGTGGTGCTCCTCAGGGACCTGTGTTGGGAAGAAGCTTTTTAACACCTTTATTGACAAGCTTGATTCAGGCATAGAGAGTGTCATCACTAAGTTTGCAGATGACACCAAGTTAGGTGGTAGTGTTGATTTGAATGAGGGTAGAGAGGCTCTTCAGAGGGACTTGGATAGGCTAGATCAATGGGCCAACATTAATGGGATGAATTTCAGAAGGCCAAATGTCAGGTCCTGCACTTAGGTCACAACAATCCCAACAAACTTGGGCAGTGTGACTGGAGAGGTGCCTGGCAGAAAGGGATCTGAGGGTTGTAACAGGCAGGTGAATATGAGCCAGCAGTGTCCCCAGGTGGCCAAGAAGGCGAATGGCATCCTGGCTTGTATTAAAAATGCTGTGGCCACCAGGAGCAGGGAGGCGACTGTCCCCTTATACTCCATTTTGGTGAGGCCACACCTTGAGTATTGTGTTCAGTTTTGGGCACATCAATGTAAGAGAGATGTGGAGGTGCTAGAGTGGGTACAGAGGAGGGCAACAAATCTGGTGAAGGGTCTAGAGAATGGGGATGGTTAGTTTGAGGAGGAGGAGACCGAGGGGAGACCTCATTGCTGGACAAGCTGGATGGGTGGGCAGAGGCCAATGGGATGAGAGTTAACATGGCTAAGTGCAGGGTTCTACACTTTGGCCACAACAACCCCAAGCAGTGCTACAGCCTGGGGACAGAGTGGCTGGAGAGCAGCCAGGCAGAAAGAGACCTGGGGGTGCTGGTAGATAGTAGCTGAACATGAGCCAGCAGTGTGCCCAGGTGGCCAGGAGAGCGAATGGCATTCTGGCCTGGAT